>WBNM01001003.1:48155-59055 GCA_013399055.1 Ramphastos sulfuratus | reverse complement strand
ATATATATATATAAAACATCTTATATTTTTGGCTCCCAGTGTGGGGCTAATTAAATTTGATTTATTGCTAATTAAGTCCAGAAGTTAAGATGAAGCTTATCTGGTTAATTGGTAGCATTTTATATCCATTATGTCTACTGTATCTGCACTGTTATATCATTGCCAAGCTTGGTTCCTTTCTGTTTGATTTAATGTGGAGAAGGATTCAAAGGATGTTTGGGGATTTCAGAGAGTATCTTCTCTTTTTGTCCTAAAGCAAAATGCTCTTCAACCATAAAATACCATGGCATTTAATTCAATAAAATTATCACCTGCCTTGTCCTCAATTTGTCATCCCCTTAACCTCATCTTGGATGAAAGAACAGATTTAAAAAAAGACAGCTCCACTGATCCTAAGGGGAGACACAGAGCTCCCTGAGCAAGGAGACATGTTGTACTTTGCTGTAGAGTAGAAGAGAAGGGCGCTGTGGAGAGGCATCAGGGAAGCTTTCTGCCTCATTTGCAGTGTTTGCAAAGGAACACAAGGTGATATGAGGGATCCCAAACCATCCCTCAGCAGTCATGGAGCTCAAGACATTGAATCCCAGATCCTCCCACAGAATAGCAGAAGCCTGTGTTATAGACTCATAGAATCATAGAATATCAGAGGCTGGAAGGGAACTCAAAAGATCATCTGGTCCAGCTCCCCTGCCAGAGCAGATCACACTGGAATGCTTCCAGATGGTTCTTGAATACCACCATAGAGGGAGACTCCACAACTCCCCTGGGCAGCCTGTTCCAGTGCTCTGTCACCCTCACAGGGAAAAAAATCTTCCTCAGGTTCACATGGAACCTCCTATGCCTCAGCTTCCACCATTGCCCCTTGTCACTGGGCATCACCCAGCAGAGCCTGGCTCCAGCCTCCTGGCACTCACCCCTTACATATTTGTAAACATTAATCAGGTCACCCCTTCGTCTCCTCCTCTCCAAGCTCAAAAGCCCCAGCTCCCTGGGTCTCAGTCCTCTCAGTGTTAGACAGAATCTAAACTGTATTTGAAACAAAAGTGTCTTTAACTGACTCTGAGATTTTCTAGACCCTTACTGGAGGCAGTTCTCAGCAGCACTAAATGCCAGCTAGAGTTTCTAGTGTTATTTCTGGAACTTCTAGAATTATAGTGAGGTTGCCTATAGCAAATTCAACCTCAACAGCTGAATCTCCAACAGTAAGAAATACTGTAGCCTTCTCCACAATAGAGCCTGTATATTTAATTCATCAGATGTGCCAGAGCACAGCAGGTTTCTTGAGAAGAGGAAATAAGCCTTCAGCTTTGTCACTTTCAAATCAAAGTTTTGCTTTAATTCTACTGAGTGTATCATCTTTCCATATTGGAACTAGAAACTCTTCCTAACTAGATGAGTAATCAAAGCTGCAAAACGCTTATGCTTGGGTGGCTAATCAGAGCTGCAGACTGTCTGGTTGCTTAGAGCTAGACATGCTTTCATGTTCAGCTGACTAATTAAAATTGAATGTTTTCCTGTGGAAAATGAGATACTCAGGGCTTAATTTGCAAAATATTTAAGTATTAGCATCTTGAAGACTGTCAAGCTAGAGAGGAAGAACTAAAGAGCCCCATAAGTACCTAGGATTTGGATTCATATTTGTTTTCTCCCATCAGAGGGAAGGAGAGCTGGGGGACTTTGTCTCTTAAACAGTGGCTGTGGTCCTCAGAGATTCCATCTGTTTCAGCTAGGAAAGAAGAAAAACAAATCCACCCTATTGGGTGCACCTACTTCAATCACAGGAAACAGCAGAATGATGGATGACTTGGTAATCTGTCATGATCAATGCCTGGTACTCATGGAGTGCTTTGCAATTCTGAGCCCTTCACAAGATTAATTCCTCACCATATGGAGATAAAATGTCATGGTCATGCAGTAGAGTGGGCTTGAGAAGTGGCTTCCTTTCTAGAATCTGAGCATATATGACTCCAGAGTGGTCTCTGAATCTCCAGCTTTAAGTACAAGAATTTCAACTGACACATCCAGACCCCAAAATTAAGTGAGATTTAAAGTCAGAAGTAAGTATCCAACGTGTCTGACCTCAAGACTGCCCAGGGAAATGTATATAGTTAACATTTAACATTTCCATGTAAACTAAACTTCATACTAGCAAATGGTGCTAAAATACCCCAACTGGTGGCAAATGCCACTCAGATGTCATAGTTTCATATAAGATCTTTAGGCAGAACTGCCTGTTAGACTGACATGGATGACACACCGTGGGCATATTTATGGTACCTTCAGTTCTAGAGTTGGTTGGTTGAAGTTAGCTTGGCTACCTATGCCTGGCGCTTGTCTTAGTGCTAACTTAAACACAGGAATCCAAATAGATCCCCCTTTCTTTTAGAGTTAGAGGNATTCTATGATTCTGTGAACTGCATATTCTTACCCTGGTGCATATTCTTACCCTTATCCCCCCGCGGTGTGCTGAGGTTCAAACAATTTCCAAGTCACTTTGCCAGCCCAAGTAGCCCTGATGTGCAGTTTCAGGCTCCGGCCAGGCAGCAGCTCCTTGGTGTCTGCTGGCTCAGGAGGTGGAGGGCTGCAGGGGGTGAGCCTGGGCTCCCCATGTTTCTCCTGAGAGGAGAGACCTGCTGCTGAGAGCAGGATTATGGACACTGACCCTATGCTGATTTCATTACTGCATTCCTTTATGGGTCAGAATAAACACAGAGGAATGACACGAGGGTAACATTTCAAGTCACAGTGCAATCTGTGTTTGTTCTGGTGACCAGCCTGGTGCTGGCTACCCGTGAAATAGTCCTAATTTTTTTCCTGTTGCTTCTGGACGTGTTAAGGCAGCTTTGTAATTTACAATTAGCCTGTGACTCCTAGACACTCCAAACCCAGAACAAGATCACCAGACAGAGCTGAGACATATGAGGAAGGAGACCTCCAGGAAAGACTGGATTTAAAGTGACTCAATGACCTGTAGGTGAGAGCAGACAATACCCAGAATTGAAATGACAGAAAACAGACTTGAGCAGACAGGAAGGAGAAAACAAACAAAACCAGCAACAGGCAACTGGGTCAGGACCTGAAAAGACAGAGGTTTCATTCATTTCAGACCTAGATAATTAGCTACATTTTTAGTCACAGTAATTAAGAGTGTAATTTGTGATGTCTTCCTGTCATCACTGCTGAAAGGGAGCTTGAACAAACTCACTCTCTCGTTTAGTGAATAAAGGCAAGTCAGCTAAATGAACCAAGGGTGCTTGAGTGATTGAGTGTTTGCTCTTTACTGCGTTTAGCCAAGCACTAATCAAAGAGAGGTACTCTTGTCTTCTGCTGCTTACTTGCATCTGAAAACCTTCTTGCATTTCAGATGTGCCAAATGTCCCAAGGGGGACAGAGATGCACCTGTGTGATGCTGCTTCTGCCCACATTTGGTTGTGCTCAGTGTCCAGCGTGTCCCTGCCCAGCTCCATTTGCTCTCAAACTTCCAGCATGCATTTTGTGCAGGGAGAGCTGTGTCCCAGGCTAGATGGGGCCTCAGGGTACACACACACTTACACAGACTGCCAGGCTGGAAGGGACCCCAAGGATCATCTGGTCCAACCTTTGGAGGCAATAGCAGAGTCAAAATGAGCTGTCAAGCTGAGTCTTAAAATTGTCCAATGTAGAGGACTCCACTGTTTCCCTTGGGAGATGATTCCAGCGTCTGACTCTGCTCAAGGGGAAATATTTTCTTCTGGAGTGCACACCTAATCAAATAATGAATTTCTGAGATTTCCACGGTGCAGTCTGATATTTAAGGGCAGTTATAGCTAATCTGCATAGCCTTCCCTTTAAAATCTGTCCTTTAGCATGAAGCATACTGCTCAGCAGCCTGCTGTCCTTCCCGTTCTCATGCACTTTCACATTGCCTTGGCAATTAAGTCACACTCAAGACTGGACACAGACTCTGCCTCTTCACTGTTAAGGCTTTAGTTTATGCTACACACAATCTTGAAATTAATTGTTCCACAGAAAGTAGGAATTTATTTGGCTTCCTGACATAGGTGTGAAAGAAAATTGGCTCTGACCGATGCCTCTGCCTCAGTTGTGGTATTTCTAAGATTTCTTTCCTCCTCCCAGCAGTTTATTTTAATAAAATTTATAGAAATTTTATTTTGTGGAGTTCTTCACCTCTCTGTTGAACCGGGTAGAAATCAGCCAACAGGCAAAAAGTTAACTTTTCAGTTGGTGAGAATGTACATTTTTACATGTAGCTGAGGGTATAATCAAGCTGAAAGCATCCTTTATACTTGGGGAAAAAAAATATTCATCTCCCCCCCAAAATGTAATGACCAGCAATTGCAAATGGTACTTGAAAGTCATGTCATATGGAAGGATCAAAGATTTCTCTCCCAGAGAATGAATGGCAGGTGTGCAACATGCCAGGTATAGCCTTTGTGTCACTGAGCACGCTGCAGAAAACACATCCGTTTTCTCTTTTAAGTTAAAAAGATGAAAAAAAAGGAGAGAGAGGATAAGGCAGGTTGCTGAGATCCATCCTTTTTTGATGCAGGAAGAGAGAGAGAAAAATATGTCAACTTGAGCCTTTGCAAGAGTTACAGGAAGAGGAGTAACAGATTTTATTACTACAGATGTGATACTTTTAAGCATCACATCCTAGAGGATACAAAAGCTCTCTCTTTCATGCTTCCTCTCAGGTTCAGATTGATCTATTTCCCCTCTCCTCTCAAGTCTTTCTAGTGCCCCCACCACAGGTGCAAACCTCCCTAAGCAGACAGAGCCATTTGGATGAATACTGGGCTGAAAGTGAGCTCTCACTGCTGGTTTGCTGACAGTAAAAGCACATGAAAACCACAAAAACTGTCTCAGTTTTGACTGTCTTCGATATTTCATTCTGCTCTGGCAGCTGAAAAGGAAGAAAAAAATCTCTCCTACTAGAGAATTACACCTCCGAATGAACCCTCTGGGTGAGGGTCTCAGAGGGCAAGGTGCAACTGTGAGGGATGCCTCTGGCTGCAGCAAATGGCAACTGGGATGAGTTAGATCCATGCCTAGACCCCAACATACTGAACAAAAAGAGAGCTTTCCAGAAGTTTCAGCTTTCAAACTGAATGCAAAAGAAGTTTTTGAAGTGCTGGTCAACATGTAGAATCACATAAGTCATCAGAGGAAGGTTCAGTTGAAAGCAACCTTGAAGACCACCTAGTTCCAACCCCTTTATCAATACTTACCAGTAGATCAGGTTGCTCAAAGCCTCATCCCACCTGGCCTCATCTCACTGCAGACATTATCTGGGAGCCTTCAGGGCTTTCTAGGAGAGCACCACCATCTCTTTCCAGCTAATCAACTGAGGAGTCATCATAAGGAAACACCTAAATCTAAACTCTAAAAGGAGAGCCAGGTGGGATAGTTGATCTCCTATGAGGACAGGCTGAGAGAGTTGGGGCTTTGCAGCCTGGAGAAGGCTTCCAGGAGACACTGGAGTGTCCTTCCAGTGTCTGAAGGGGGCTACAGAAAGGCTGGGGAGGGACTATTGACAAAGTCTTGTGATGGCAGGATGAGGAGGAATGGGTTTAAACTGGCAGAGGGGAGATTGAAACTGGATATTAGGAGGAAGTCCTTTGCAGTGAGGGTGGTGAGACACTGGCACAGGTTGCCCAGGGAGGTGTTCAGGACTAGGTTGGATGAGTCTTTGAGTGAGCTGTTCTAGTGGGAGGTGTCCCTGCCTGTGGCAAGGGGTTGGAACTGGCTGAGCTTTGAGGTCCCTTCCAACCTAAGCCATTCTATGATCTCCATCCTCCATGTACAACATAAATTTTAGTACATCTTCAGCTGCAGTGGAGTTGGGTATTCTCCACAAGAAATGTTTAATCCTTCACTAAGAAATATTTAACTTTGTAAATCAAATGCCTTTAAAAATGCAGTTTACTGAGAAAGCAAACAACTAATTTATTTCTCGTGGTATTTGTCAAACAGCCCTTCCTCTTTCTTTCATGTGTAGCTGCAGTGATGAACTCCAGAGCTCATCTCCTGATGATTCTGGACTACAGCCATTTCCTCAGCTCTTCTTTTGCCTCATTCTAGAAGGACTGTGAATAAGTCTGAATCTTTTCCAGGAATGAGAAATCTTAGCAGCTGCAAAGTGCCATAGTCTTTGCAGCTCAGCCACCATATGTCAGGGAAAGGCAACTCCTATCTCCATTTCTCCAGATGACTCATTAACACTTAGGCATTGCTCACCTCAGTCAATGTCAAAGCAGCCTGAAAACCAGCAAATTTTAGACTTTCCCCTCGGGATCACTTTGTAATCCTGTCAATAGCATTTGAGTCTAAGGGAAAGAAGAGAAGGCTTCGAGGAGACCTTAGAGTAGCCTTCCAGCATCTGAAGGGGGCTACAGGAAGGCTGGGGAGGGACTATTGACAAGATCTTGTAATGACAGGACAAGGGGCAATGGGTTTGAACTGGCAGAGGGGAGATTGAAACTGGATGTTAGGAGGAAGTTGTTTGCAGTGAGGGTGGTGAGACACTGGCACAGGTTGCCCAGGGAGGTTGTGGCTGCTCCCTCCCTGGAGGTGTTCAAGGCCAGGTTGGAGGAGGCCTTGAGTGACCTGTGCTAGTGGGAGGTGTCCCTGCCTATGGCAGGGGGTTGGAACTAGATGATCTTTGAGGTCCCTTCCAACCTTACCATTCTATGATTCTATGATTCTATGAAATTCCAGCCAAAAACAGTTTAGCAGGAGAGACATGGCCAAATAGATATATGGCCCCTTTTCTGCTTTCCCTTCACCTTTGCCACTAGGGAATATTGCTCATGGTCTACAATCTAGAAACAAGAGAAGAAGCAAAATGAGCTCAGCTAAGTAAGACATCCATTTTCCATGTATCAGCAGCACCACAAATAAGTGACCCGTCATTGGTGGGCCCAAGCCAACCTCATGAAATTGAACAAGGCCAAGGTTAAGGTCAAACAGACACAGGCTGTGAAACTTTTCAGCTCACAATTAGCAGTTAGCACAGGTTGGATTGCTCACGTGTCCATTGAATCATAGAATCATAGAATGGTAAGATTGGAAGTGACCTCAAAGATCATCCAAAGGCAGAAGGCATGCATTTTGAAATGTGTAAGGAAGAATGATCAGTGGCCATAAAAGAAGATTTTAATCACAGAATCACTGAATGTTAGAGGCTGGGAGGGATCTCCAAAGCTCATCCAGTCCAACCCCCCTGCCAGAGAAGGATCTCCTATGCCAGATCACACAGGAACACATCCAGGAGGGTCCTGAAAATTTCCAGAGAGGGAAACTCCACAATGACTCTGCTTCAGTAATAAAATCAGTTACTACTGATGTCAATTGAATGTGATACTAGAGTCTAAGACAAAAGCACTACACCTACCAGGAAATGGATGCTTTCCAACTAGCTACAGAGCAGCAGAGGTAGAGAAAAACAAGCAAATTCCTTTAAATCTGATTTGTATTTCAGTCTTAGTAGAGTACAAACTTCTCTTTTCTTCTTTTAAAGCCCTTTTTAAGAGCTGCTTTTCTAAATTGTTAAGCTGGATGTTGGCTTGACTTTTTTTTCCCCCCACACCCTCAAATGTTTATTGATTCAGCTGCTTTCCTGAAGTACAGTGAGCATCTGAACCCCAGCAGGCTCTTATATATCAATGTTTAGAGTTATTACTTTCCCTGAGCAGTGCAGCCGTTTGTCACCCACTGTGACATGGCTCGCTTCTGCCTTCATCTTCTGTGCACATTCTCATACATTTAAACACACAGGATACTCAATTTCTTTAAAATATACCCTCAGCTTTCTCCAAGTGATTTTCTCAGTTGGAAGCAGTCATATATTCTCTTTCCTTTCAAGTATTTTAACAGGAAAATTGTGAAGCAGCTTTAAAAGCGACTCGCCTCCCTTGAAATGGCTTATGAAGAGTTTCTCTGAATGTGGGCTCTGTGCCTGGGGGTGCTGGTGGACTGCACAGAGAGGTGCCTGAGGCTGGGCACAGTGATCAGGTTCTGCGNGTGGACAGCCTGATCTAGTGTGAGGTGTCCCTGCCCATGGCAGGGGGGTTGGAACTCAATGACCCTTGTGGTCCCTTTCAACCCTGACGGATTCTATGATTCTATCATCACAGGAACTCTAACCTGTGCCATAGCTAAAGGCACAAACACTTCTTCCATTAAAATAGAGAAGGGAGAACTGTCCCCAAGAGGACATGAAAGCAACACGGTTTAGTCACACATGCTGTCTCCCAAGAGCTCTTAGGTCCAGACCTGCTCATTACCCATCATGCTACCCTTAAACTCATCTTCTAACAACTCCTCAAACTGACTCTCAGCATAGTCTCTGCTCCTCTGCCCCTGAAAATGAGTCTAGGGTTTACCTGTGCATGTTGATGGAGAAATTCTCCAGCAGGCAATTCAAGAGTCCCCTCCAGGCTGTTCAATTTTTGAGACAGACACCCACTTCCTGAAACTGAGGAAGGCTGTCTTGCCACAAATCACAGAAGACAGAGGACTACAGCAAGTGGTGGCTGAGGAGTGTGGTTTTAAGCCAGTACATAACAGTTTCCTCTAACTGAATGGCAGAGACTCCAAGACTTCAGCACAACCTGGCAGATGAGAACAAAAACTGGGCCAGTGACAGAGCTGATTACAAAACCAGCATCCCAAAGCTGAGAGGGCTGAAGTTGCAGACAGTCTGCTCATAACAAAGCATGAGAAGTCATGTACCCAAAAGCAGGTACTTAAGAAATATGAGAGATGAATAGTTTGAGCTTTGGCCTGTCCATTTCATTATGTATTTTATATTTCAAGCCCAATCACACACATACCTTCCATTTCCAAGTGAAGTCCTGGGCACAGCTGGACAGCAAGGAAGAAGTTCTTTGCAGTGAGGGTGGTGAGACACTGGCACAGGTTGCCCAGGGAGGCGTTCAAGGCCAGGTTGGACGAGGCCTTGAGTGACCTGTACTAGTGGGAGGTGTCCCTGCCTATGGCAGGGGGTTGGAACTAGATGATCTTTGAGATCCCTTTCAACCTTACCATTCTATGATTCTATCAGGCCCATAGGGGATCAGGTTTGAAATCATCTGTAGAAAGTCCATGAGACTTGATGAGATGCATCTGTAGGTCCTAAGGGAACTGGCAGATCATAGAATCATAGAATCAGCCAGGTTGGAAGTGATCTCCAAGCTCATCCAGCCCAACCTATCACTCAGCCCTATCCTATCAACCAGACCATGGCACTAAGTGCTCCATCCAGGCTTTTGTTGAACAATTCCAGGGATGGTGACCCCAGTACTGGTGAAGTGGCTAAGCCATAACCCATTGTATTTGAGAAGTCCTAGCAGTCTGGTGTGTTCTTGCTGACTGGAAAAGGGGAAACATAATTCCCATTTTCAAAAAGGGAAGATCCAGGGAACTACAGACCAGTCAGTCTCTGTGCCCAGTAAGATCATGAAGCAGACCCTTCTGGAAGCTGTGCTAAGGCACAGGGATAATAGGGCAAATCGTGGCTGACAAACCTGATGGCCTTCTGCAAGGGAGTTACAGTATCAGTGAACAAAGGAAGAGCAACTGATGTCACCTACCTGGACTTGTGCAAAGCATTTGACACAGCCTTCATGACACCTTTGTCTCTAAATGGAGGGACATGGATTTAACAGATGGACCATGTGGTGGATAAAGAATTGACTGGACAGTTGCACTCAAAGAGTTGTGTTTGACAGCTCAGTGTTCAAGTGCAGACAAGTGATGAGTGGTGGTCCTCAGAGGGCAGGGACTGGTGCTGTTTAACATCTTTGTTGGTGACAAAACAGCAGGAGTGACTGCACCCTCAGCAAGTTTGCCACTGACACCAAGCTGTGTGGTGCAATTGCCACACTGCAGGGAAGGGATGTCATCTAAAGGGACCTTGATAGGCTTGAGAGATGGCCCCAGTGAGAACCTCATGACCTTCAGCAAGGTCAGGTGTGAGGTCTTGAACCTGGGTCAGGGCATTCACAAGCACAAATACAGGCTGGGTGAGGAGTGCATTGAGAGCAGTCCTGTGGAGAAAGACTTGGAGATGCTACTAGGTGAAAAACTAAATGAGTTAGCAATGTGTGCTCATAGCCCAAAAAGCCAATTGTATCACAAGAAGTGTGACCAGCAATTTGATAGATGTGATTCTTCACCTCTACTGCAGCCTCCTGAGACTTCTCCTGCAGTACTGTGGCTTTCAGCAGAACAAAGTCATGGGCCTGCTTGAGCATGTCCAGAGAAGGGCCAGGAAGATTATCAGGGGTCTTGAGCACCTCTCCTATGAGAACATGCTGTGACAGTTGTGATTGTCCAGCCTAGATGTGCTGGTTTGAGGCTAATTGGAGTATTTTACTGAGAGAAATTAAATTCTTAGCTGTGAGAAGAAAGAAAAACAACAACAGTAACCTCTATCACTCATCCTTCTGCTGAGAAACACACCTAGTCAAAATACAGATAAAGCACTCCTCACACACTGCTCAGTTCTCATTTGTTCTTCTCCTTCACTCTGTCAGTCTGTGGTTGCTTCTGCTTTAACTCTAATCCAGCCTAACCCTTTATTTCCTCTAACCTCCTTGTCATCTGTTTTTGACATCACACCTCAGATGTCTCCAGATTTATCATGTGAGATCTACAGGGATTGATCTGCTTATTTCTGAAGGGAGGGAAAGAGGGGTAAGGGCGGGAGGAGGTTTGGGTCAGGAGCTTCCTGGTAATCTGATTTTTCTGGGAGGGATTTTGTGTTTCTGTATTACTTTTAACTTGTATTGAACTTCATATTGTGGATATATCTGCTTGTAAATTGTCCTAAGCTGTAAATACAGCTTCATTCCTTAACTTCCAGTTGGCTGAGTCTAGCCTGGGTGATTTTACAAAG
>WBNM01001003.1:0-48149 GCA_013399055.1 Ramphastos sulfuratus | reverse complement strand
CGGGCGGGTAGGGCGGGGGGGGGGGGCAGGTAACTCCCTAACCATCACACTAGGAAAGGCTCTAGGGAGACCTTACAGCAACATTCCAGTACTTAAAGGGGGGGTCTATAGGAAAGATGGGGAGAGACTCTTTATCAGGAGTGTGTGATGGGATGAGGGGTAAGAGTATGAAAAAGGGTAAATTTAGATTAAATTCAAGAAAGAAATTATTTACTGTGAGGGTGGTGAAAGACAGGAAAAGGTTGCCCAGAGAAGCTGAGGATGCTCCATCCCTGCAAGTGTTCAATTACAGGTCGGCTGGAGCTTTGAGCAATTTGATCTGGTGGAAGGTGTCCTTGTCCAAGACAGGGAGGCTGGAACTAGACCATCATTAAAGTTTCTTTGAACACAAAACATTTTATGATTCTTTAAATGTAAAATAAGAAACAATAATCTTCAGAGACAAGTATTCATTACCACCAGCCATGCATGAAGCATCCTCAGGGTCTATGTGCTCTTGCATTACCACATCTGGATTGTGCTGTGATCACAGACAGAATGGTTAATTAATAGCACAGCATTTAGACTGTTATCTGAGGCAGAAGCAGCACTTCTGAGTTTCCCATCACAGGTGCTTTTTCTGTTAGCTGTTTTCTAGCTGTAAGATGAAGTACAATGCCAAAAGAAAATGATACAACCAAGAGTAGAGCTACACCTTGACTAATTCAGTATGTAATCATTGATGCTTTGCTTCAGGACAAGCTATTCTCCTGTCTCTTAGAACATGAACAGATTTCACTGCAAGCATAAGTGTCAGATCTATCCATATGCATACACAATGAAATCATCCCATTTGAATTAATTACCTATATAAGAATCATAATATTCCATCCATTCCATTTACTTTGCACTCACTGCTGAGTATTGAAATACTAAAGAACCTTTTTGGCCAATTTGAGTTTGTGATACATTTTTTATCTTTATGATATAGACTTTTTTTACTTTGCACATCAGATGCTTTTAACTGCAGGCTTTAATTTTCCTTGGCTACTTATTTCACAGATAAACAGTGGCATTTAAAATCAGAAGTGAATACTCCAAAGTCAGAACCATGACAAAGACAGCCATTTGGAAAAAAAAAAAAAAAAAGATGCATCAATCTATTCACTCATGCAACAGCAGCCTCTGACAATTGCTCTCAGAAGGCTTAGTGCAGAAGACATCTTCCCACAACTCTGAAAAATCTCACTTTGGTAACAGCAAAACTGAAAAGCTTTCTCAGCAGACAAATTCTAACAAAAAAATTTGATTCCCCTGTACAATATCTCCTTTTAAAATTTCAGCAAATTGCACTTCTCAGATAATTTACTTAGTCAAGACTTTAACAAACTGTTACCACAAACTAGAGCAGAATATACTGAATAATTAATTTCCAGAGTTCACCTTTATTAAAAACAAGGTTTTTGTTGTGAGAACAAATAATCTCTCACTTGTAGCCTGAAAGCCTAAGATGGGATCATTGGCTTCCAGGGTTGTTACTAGCTGCTTAGCAACCTGTCCCACTTGTCTTCCTTCCTTCCTGTTGTACAGAACAGTGGACAGAGGAGTCGGCTGGCGATAGATGAAAATTCGCCGCAAGCACTCACAAAGAGCAGCGTAGGAGTAATCTGGAGCACAAGCCATGAACTTCTTGTCTTGCTTTGATGCTTGGACATAACCTGCATAGGCCAAAAAGTAAGTAGAAGGGATAAGTAACATACCTCTTCCAACACCAATGTAATGTGCTATGACAAAATCCAGCTTACAAATAAAATACGCTTGCACGTTGTCATGGCTTTCTGGTTTTCCAGCTCTGTAAACCCCCACTAGAGTTGGGGAAATATAAGAAGTTAGGAGGGGACACAACCAGGAAAGCTGAGCCAAACTGACCAAGGAGCTCAACCCATTTCTCTCCCCCGTTCCACTGGAAGCAGAGTGGGAAAACAGGAAAAGAGCTAACCTCTAACAGTACCACCACAGTTTAACTGCACATTTTCATGCCTTGAGGGTATCTTTGTTGTGGTTTCTTGTTGTTGGTTGGCCTCAAAAACTTCCAGGGATGGGGCTTCCACCACCTCCCTCGGCAACCTGTTCCAGTGTCTCACCACCTTCATGCTGAAGAACTTCTTCCTAACATCCAGTTTGAATCTACCCATTTCTGGTTTTGCTCCATTCCCCCTAGTCCTATACACTACCTGACATCCTAAAATCAGCTTTCTTTTAGGCCTCCTTCAGATAACTGGAAGACCACAATAAGGTCTCCTTGGAGCCTACTCCTCTCCAGACTGAACAGCCCAAACTCTTTCAAACTGTCTTCTGATCTAGCTGAAGATGTCCCTGCTCACTGCAACTGGGTTGGACTAGATAACCTTTAGAGGTCTCTTCCAAACCAGGTGATCCTATGAGTCCAGGAAAATAGTAGTTCAAAATCAGAGGAGAGTAGCAGAGAAAAAATACTGTGGTTTAGCCCCTTAGGTACAAAATAGCTCAAAGATATCATAACTTCTTTCCTGTTATTTTCGAAACAACAGAAACATTCTTAAAAGAGTACCACAGAGTCAGCTGAGCAACTTGAAACTAAGAGTAATTTGAAAAAAAATCTTAATCCTTCTCATCCACTTTTTTTCCCAGCATAATGAAATTTGAAATGAGTAAACAAAGAACAAAGTGTGAAGTTAATCTTTTTTTTTGTTAGAGGATTTGTTAGGGTGCTTGATCTTAAGTTAAAATACCAGGCTATTAAAAACAATTCATATTAAAAACCCACACAAATTGCAAAAGCTCAGAACAAAGCCAATTATGTGCTACAGTAACCTATGTGAGCTCTACAAAGCACTTAGTATCTTCCCTTGAATTTTGGGCCCAGACTGAGTGGTGTGGTCAAACAAATGTCTTTGAGGAAGGGCAAATTGTCACACTCAGCATTTTCTGAAGGAATAGGACCAGAGGACACTTAGAGAATATGAAGATTACAGCTGTCACAGAGGAAGTAAATTCCGGACTAAGCTGAGGTTAATGAAAATAAATTAATCTGTTTCTTACTTGATAGGTACAACACTGGGCTACACACATCACCTTATTTGATCTGATATGGCAGTTCTTAGGCTTGCATCCACATTTTTCTAGTACTTCCTGATTCTGAGCTTTGGGATTCTGCTCTCAACAGTAGGCAAAACCAAATTCTTAAACCTGACTGCAAGAAATACAGCAATAACTATTCTTAACAATCTTCCATAATCATATTTTTAACTTTTCTGGCAATCTGTAATTTCAGAAGAGTTAGAGGCTTCCTGGGCCAGAACTGGCACAGTTACACTCTTGATTGATTCTTCTTGTCACAAAGTGTTATGGCAGAGGGTTCCATATGTTAAATGCACATATGAAATACTTCTTCTAGCTTCATTTGTACCTTCTATGGACCAGCACCATTTGATGCTCCTAGCTCATACCTTCTATGTACCTTCTATGGACCAGCACCATTTGATGCTCCTAGCTCATACCTTCTATGTACCTTCTATGGACCAGCACCATTCAATGCTCCTAGCTCATACAGAAGAAATAGTTATGTACAATTCTACAGACTTGTAACAATGAGACAGGAAAAATCTAGAAATCATTTATGGAAATGTCTTACTACAAGCCTATATACACCCAGACATGTCACATGAACTGCAGCTGTTTCAGTGTGAGTGCTAAGGTAGCAATTTGTGGTTTTAAGTTTTTAACTGCAGGTCATTTATCCAAGGAACTCTCCTTTTTAATGTGTAGTAGTGTGCTTGTATCCTATATATGGTCTGTAAAGGCTTCTTTTCCTCCCAAGGCATAAACACTTTATTTCTTATCTTCTATTATTTATAAAATTAAGCAATCATGCTGCTATGAAAAGAATAATAGCACCTTTGAATTAACATGTGATTAAGTATCAACAGATGCCATGCTAAGAGTATTCAGGCAGAAAAGTCTCAGAGGAATGAGACACAGAAATCAATTTCCTACCTAAAGCATTAAAAGTTGCAACATGTTCCCACATGTTCTCTGGCTGGTCAGAGTGGGGCTGCCAGAGAAGAGCATCAACATCATGCCTCAGGCAGAAGCATGGCATTTCTCTGGGATCCACAACAACTGAAAAGAGATACTGGTTGCTTCCGAGATGAATCTGAAAACAGAACAAAGAAATACAAAACATTGAGGCAGAACATTATCATACACTGCCAAAGTTAAGATGATCAGCAGCTTCAGGTTTCTCAGTTGCCAAAATGTCTGAATATATTATGCTGCACCTCACTGATCCCCAACTCAATACACTACAGGTAGCTAAAACATTTCAAGCAGATGCAGCTATGTTTCTTGGGATATTTAGGGAAACATTATGTTCACTTCACAAGTGAGTGGGGACAAATGTTACCTGTCACACTGTATCCACAAAACAGGCTATTTTCCTGGTGGTGTATGCTAGCCTTTAAAATCAACCTGGTTTGCTTTGGCAGCACAGATTCAAGAACAGGCATACATAAATATATCTGTATGCATTTTAAGTACACAAGAATAGGCACACATAAATATATCTGAATGCATTTTAAGTATACAAGAACAGGAATACATAAATATATCTGTATACACTTTAAGTACACAAGAACAGGTATACATAAATATATCTGTATACATTTTAAATACACACACACATATACAGATATATACAGAAAAAGAACCAAGTCTGCAAGACACAGACTTAAGACTTCTAGAGCTTTTCTGAGGAAATAGGAAATTATGAACTGATTCACAATGCCATCCTGTAACTAGGATATTTCTGTGCAACACAGGTTATCCACTATGTACTTTGTGTGACACAAGGTAGATAAGGTGCAACATCAATGTTTATTACAAGTTTAGTGGAGGCATCTTGGAAAAAAAAACACATACCCAGAATGACAACAAAGCCACAAAAACCAAACTAAACTCAAAAAAACCCCAAAACCCAGACAAGTCAATCTGTGATGCTTTCACAGATTGCTTTGTTTCCTGTTTTAGTCAATGGACCAGATCAAGGTCTTACATGGTGATAGTCAAGGTAGCTCAATATCCAAATCAAGCTTCCTGTGGAAGCTTTTGTTTACAATCTATTTTGAGTGTGATTGACAAATAAATATCATGAACTGATCTATCCTTCACCTCCTTAGTAATAACAGTAAACTTTCTACCAGACTGTCCAAAAAGTTCCTGAAAAAAATGCAAGCTAAGGAATCTAGAACAATGTTATGTTGTTGAAAAAAGATCCTCTTCTCATAATTATCCTGACATAATTTTGCTTTTGCAAATGGCTCACCTGTGGAAATACATTTTTTTTTAAAAAATAAGAATAAAAGGAGTCCTGTTTTTATACTAAAATTACACTGAAGAATATATATACTGGTAGATCATTTCTGCTGCTACTGTGATTTTATATTATGAAAGAAACTGATATAATTTCAAGAGTTTGAACAGATTTTTGTTCTGGTAATAGACTTCAACTTGCATATCATAAAAAGAAACCTTTAGAAGTATTTCTGCAGTACTTTGCAGAAGGACTTACTACATGAGTGACTTTCAAGGTATCACCATCAAATCTGCACAGACTTGCACTGTCTTCAAGAAAAGCATCACATTCCTCTAATTCTTGAGCATTACAAGGGGGGTTCTCCTTTTCAGGGTTTGGATTCTGAAATAAAAGACAACGAACTACACTGAAAATCCGAGCTTTTATATATCTATATTTAAAATATATCTTATATATTATATAAAATGCATATTTTATATATATTATATAAAATATATAAAATATAGTATATGAAATACATATGCACATGTATATATTATATACATATATTATATACATACATATATATATGCATATATATATTGCAGAAGGAATCATTTGTGTAGAATCATAGAATGGTAAGGTTGGAAGGGACCTCAAGGATCATCCAGTGCCAACCCCCTGCCACTAGAACAGGTCACTCAAGGCCTCGTCCAACCTGGCCTTGAACACCTCCAGGGAGGGAGCAGCCACAACCTCCCTGGGCAACCTGTGCCAGTGTCTCACCACTCTCACTGCAAAGAACTTCTAACACCCAGTTTCAATCTCCCCTCTGCCAGTTCAAACCCATTGCCCCTTGTCCTGTCATTACAAGACCTTGTCAATAGTCCCTCTCATCCTGTCCTCATAGCAGGAGGTTGTTTACCTCCTCTGATCAGAAACAACTGAGAGAAATGAAGAAAATGAATATACTACAGGCCAATGCACAAGATTTAAAACAGCATCTGTTTCGTCAGAGGCTAGGCTTTGTAGTTCAGCTCTTCTCTACCAAGCCTTCTTGATGACCTCTGGTTTAGTGTTTCATTAGGTGGCTTTTAAAAACAACCTTCCAGGTAAGCATCATTACTGTAAGTAATTGAGATGACCTTAAAGAATCCATGCCTTTATTACACATATGCAGCTGAAGATGCAGTGTAACAAAACATCTAAAATTTATTTAAATGAAAGGTTACCTAAGACAAGATTTTCTTTTTCATGTCCACTATTGAACACAAGCTAAAAAGTTGTGACACAACTAAAAGAATCTGATAATCATCATTTCAAGCTCAGTATCCAAGTTACAAATTAAATTTGAGATTCCTAACTATTGTCAAAAGATGCACTACAAAATTTATTTCAACAACACTTTCCAGCCATATTATAAAAGTAATAACCCAGATCTAATATATCAAGACCAATAGGGAGTTGTATTTTAAAAGTTCTAGATGAGATGCCATTTCCTAATTAAACCAGAAGAGGAAGTATCAAGAAAATCGTAGTTAAAAACTATATTTTATTTTAAGTAGACTCCTTGTATAAAAACAATGCCAGAGTGTTTGAGTCATGGTTATGTTTTTCTAAATTTTCCTTTTAAATATGGCTTTTAGATGGTGAGTATAAATGGTGACCACAGTTTCCCTAGGAAGATAATATAGAAATGTTGCTAACCTATTGATAAACAAGAAACAGATATCCTTCAAAATTACTTAAATCAACTGCTTTAAAACAAAATATATTTCAAGGTTAAATCAGACTTCCTTATTTTTTGGTGCACAGAAGCCATCATGTAAGCTAAATCTAGTCCCCCCATGAAGATGATATTACTGCTCAAAGGGTATTCACAACTCCAGTGCCATTATTTTGTGATGTTTGAGTTAAAAAAGGAATATAGTTAGGATTCTGAATTGCTGAGCTATGTTAATGAAGTGCAGATTTGGATATCAAGAAAAGACAAGAGGCAAATGCACAAAAAATTTAAATGGTTTANTACCATTCTACGATTCTAGGATTTTCAACTCCTTACCATTACTTCAGAAGTAAGATGCATCAAGCTTTCAGCTATTTCAGAGCACTGGGAAGGGTCCATAATGAATTCTCCTCTTGTGTCACCAAGTATTAGCTCTGGCCACCGGGATCCCTCGTTTTTCTTAATCAGAGAAATCTCCAAGCTAAAATGTGAACAGAAGACAAAAAGCAGTACATGAAAACAATGCATCCATTTCTCAGACTAATCAAAAAGCTCTAAATGGAGACTTGAGTGCTTCTGCTCTTCAAACTGAATTAATATAAATCACATAACAGGAACTATTAACATTCTAAATGAAAGTAATGAAAAATAGAATCATAGAATGGTAAGGTTGGAAGGGACCTCAAGGATCATCTAGTTCCAACCCCCTGCCATAGGCAGGGACACCTCCCACTAGAACAGGTCACTCAAGGCCTCATCCAACCTGAAGAAAATGTGCCCATGAAGCTCAGAGAGTAATGGGAAGAAGCTGGCCATATTTCAACACAAAGGGTAGCCTTTTTTTTTTTAGATAAACAGCTATCAGCACCTGAGTGGATCAACTGGTGTTATAAATGTTTCTCCTTGAGTTCACTGAAAGAGTGACTATCACCTAGAGTTAGTCAGACTAGCATGGGGGGCATGAATAAGTAGGTCAGCCCAGACAACAAAAGAACTCTGTTTACAAAGCTATGTTTAACGTTTTAATACCTGTGTTTGTTGGTTGTTTTGTTGTTGCTTGTGGGTTGGTTGGTTTGTTCATTTTTCTCCTGGCTAGTTGGTAAAAAATAAAGTTCTTCTTTAGTACTTCAAAATATTACTGAATTTCCTCACTGAATTTATCAAGAAAGTTTCATAACTCTATGATGCACTATTTTTATGAAAATAATTTAACAGTTTACCTATTCACTTTTCCACAGCGATCAACTAGAAGCAAACAGACAGAACTATTCTCAGAGAGAATGAAAAAAACCCAAAGCAGTCATATAGACATGCATGGGCTAATCTCTAACAGCTGACATCACCAAATACTGTTTTGAAAAAGTAACTCACAACATTAGAAGAGGCCATTAACACTAGCTGCCAAAAATTAAAGGCAAAGCATATGAAAATAGTGTGAAGAATTTAACTCTGAGCATCAATGTGTGTGTAATGTTGTAAAGAACTCCACTTAACAGCTCAGTAGCACAAGCTCTGGTCTGCTAAGAGGTACAGCTATCAGTAGAGTTATATAATGCCTTTTTTTTTTTTCCTGAAATAAAATAAGTTATTACTCTGGAAAGGCTCTTCTATGTTGTAGAAAACAGCTGGTCATGTAGCTTACAAGCATGTAACTCTTAAGAGGAGGGGATTACTTTCGCAATGGGCTAGAGAAACAGCATTGTGAGACAGCATTGCAAAGTCAATGAACTATTTTCAGGAGCAGAGACAGGTTCCTGTAAGGAGGCTGTAGCTTTAAATGAGATCTCAGACAGGCCCAAAGTCAGTTACAGTAGACACTGTAAAATCAATTGGTATCAACAGGAAAACTGAAATATACAGCACCTTTTGTCCTCTCTAATTATCCATGTGCAGCTTTCATGGTCCACAGATGAATAAAGTTTCCCTTCCATCAAAGGAGGTTGGTCCTTCAGTGTGACACAGATATGATCAGGGGAAAAACATACTTTTATGTCATCCTTAGTGATGTCTTGAGGAATGTGAACTGTTATTGTCACATCATCATCTGTCTGCTGCCAGTAATAGAGAGGGTCTGCAATTGGAAACATGCAAGAAACACAAACTAGATTACAAATACTCCAGAAGGAAGCCTACAAAAAAGCTGGGGAGGGACTTTTTAGGGTATCAGGTAGTGACAGGACTAGGGGGAATGGAGCAAAGCTAGAGGTGGGGAGATTCAGACTGGACGTGAGGAGGAAGTTCTTCAGCATGAGGGTGGTGAGATCCTGGAATGGGTTGCCCAGGGAGGTGGTTGAGACCCCATTCCTGGAGGTGTTTAAGGCCAGGCTGGATGAGGCTGTGGCCAGCCTGATCTAGGGTAGGGTGTCCCCGCCCATGGCAGGGGGGGTGGGACTAGATGATCCTTGTGGTCTCTTCCACCCCTGACTGATTCTATGATTCTAATACTCTCCTGGATTGCACAGTATGCAGTGCTGGGAGATATTGAACAAAGGTTTGAGGAAGAGTGACAATCAGCTTTTACTCTGAACAATTTATATAAAATATATTCTGATTATAAAATGAAGAAACATTTTTTTAGCAACTGAGGTCATTTGTATGGAGAGCAATTATATTCATGTGTATACTCAAACATGTTGATAGAGTTATACAATAGGCCTTACCTATTACTCTACGTTTATTGTAGCATTAAAAAATTCATAACCTTTTGCCTTAGGATAGCAAAATTCTGTGTCTACAATCTAAACAAGCTTCTCATGTGTTTTTATACAATGTAAGTTACCAGGCTGAAAACAAACCAAAAGCAGCCAACCTGTTCTTAAAACATAAATATCTGGAAGATAGATACTAAGACATTTATTGCTACAGTTCCAAAATAGATGCTAAACCGACAAGCTATTTTCTAAGCCAAAAGAGAGCAGCCTGTAATAATCTGCCAGATAAATCTCACCTTTCTTTTCAGTTGTTGTTTTTGCATCATCATTTTCTTCTACTTTGTCTTCTTCATCATGCATGAATTTGAATGGTTTGTAAGAAACAATCATTAGACCATCCCCACTGGGCTCTATTGCTGCATAATGGGGGACTGATTTCCCTTGTAAAACTCTCCTTTTAAAGATTTCATATCTATGATCACCTATAAAATAAAAATAAATAAATATCTTAGCTGTACTACTTTGCTAGAATACAAACTATTACATGAGAATTTCATTACTCTTAGAATATTAAGCAGTCCTACCAATTAAATCACAGTACCATAGTTTCAAAATGAACATGTCTTCTTTTGCCCAATGAGTTTGTTAAATATGCAGCCCTTAAATTAATCTAACTTACCCTCCTTGCTTATCTCTCCAATTGTAAGCCATTCCAAGGTAATGTGAAATCCACTTCCTTTGGTGTCCAGTTCATCTTTTTCTACCCTAAGCAGCAGCACAGCTACTGAATGCACATTGGATTTTACAAAGCAAACGCTGTGTGCTATAATAAATGGACTTCCCAGTTCTTCATTAAACACGATCTAGAAGACAAAATTTTAGGAAAGAGTGAATCATTTGAAACTGGAAGTCTTAGTCTTCTTGAGGAAACAGTGAAAGGCTTCAATGAGTGGCAAAGCAGTTGAAGTTTGCTTCCCTCAAACCTCTCTGCCAATACGAGTCCATGAACATCACACAGTGTGGGTTCCTCCTTCCTTGGCTATCAACTGACAGTTCTGAAATCCTTTCAGTTATCATTGTTTATATTATAAAATCATTAAACAAAGCACAAAGATTCACAAACCCATTTGCATTATGGCTGTTTACTACTATAATAAGCAGAGATACAAGGACTGCCAAATGGAACAGGATGCATAAACACAGTCTTTCAACTGGGGGAAATAGTCTCACACTCAAGATAAAAATGTAGGCATTTCACCAAGCATCTCACCAAGCATCTCACTGCTTCTCTAGACATCCCAGCATCCCAAAAATCTTTATAAATCTTCACATGCACAAACAAGAAAAAGGTCCAGTGCATGACTGACCCTGTTTAACCATCAGTCAGCAATGAGAGATTTTGCTTTATCTGGTACCGTCTTTACAGAGAGATTCAATTTTCTTTCTCTACAAAGTTTTATGAAGGGGAGTAAGAGACAAGAAACTTTAATTAAGGAGTACAATATTCCCCTTTAGGAATAGCTAGGGTTAGAAGGTTTTCAATTTTCATGTGTAGAGTTTGGAAAAGTCCTCTGCAGCCTGGAGAAGAGAAGGCTTCCAGGAGACCTTAGAGTAGCCTTCCAATATCTGAAGGGGGCCTACAGGAAGGCTGGGGAGGGACTATTTACAAAGTCTTGCAATGACAGGACAAGGGGCAATGGGTTTAAACTGGCAGAGGGAAGATTTAGACTAGATGTCAGGAGGAAGTTCTTTACAGTGAGGGTGGTGAGGCACTGGCACAGGTTGCCCAGGGAGGCTGTGGATGCTTCCTCCCTGGAGGTGTTCAAGGCCAGGTTGGACGAGGTCTTGAGTGACCTGTTCTAGTGGGAGGTGTCCCTGCCTATGGCAGGGGGGTGGGACTAGATGATCTTTGAAGTCCCTTCCAACCTTACCATTCTATGATTCTATGATTTTATGATCTAGTATTTGGATAGGACTGGGTAGGCAGAGTATGTAAATATTACTATCATATTGGAAGGCTAATAAGCACCACAGTAAACATAAAAGAATTTAATAGAGAAGGGCTGCACATCTTGTAGCTTGAGACATTTAGCATTTGGTACCCATAACTGAAAGCTTTAATTCTAGAAACTACATAGCAAGGCAAGAATAAGAATTATTTTTAAGTATGCTATGCCAAGACTTACCTCCCACTTTTCAGAAGCACTGTTTCCACGCTTGCCTGATTTAATTAAGTAGAGTCTTCCTGTACCATCAGAAAGGGTTACCCATGTGGAAGATGAGAAGTGTATTGAGGCACAAAGGCGATCATCATAAGCTGTTAAGTCAGTAGGTAGCCTGAAAACTTCTCTGGGTTTTTGTAGAGCACTGTCCTATAAACAAATAGTCACACGCTAAGACTTTATGAAGCATTTATGGACTTTAACACTGAAGACAAATTAAGAATAACAAATCTCAGTAGAAATTCAGCAGTTTCTTTGTGCATTTGAGCATATTTGGAAAAAAGGGGGTAGGAAGCATTATTCCCACATATGTGGAAGAGGTGNGGGGTTGGAACTAGATGATCTTTGAGGTCCCTTCCAACCTTATCATTCTATGATTCTATAATTTCATCGAGTTGGTTTCTACTTAGTGAACCATGTCAACAAAGACATGAGATGTGACAAGGGATATTTTCCATACTTGCCATTTTTTCTGCCTTATTTAGCCCTTGCATTTTCAAATTTAGTGAATTTTGAAAAAGGTTTATTCTTACCAGAGTCACTGATAGATTCATAACTCTTCCAAACTGATCAACGTAGTAGACATTATCCTGGTACCAGGAATCAAGGTGCAGGTAATTATACATGCCAAAGGCACGCATGTGATCAAGGGTATATTGATCATCACGAAGTTTCACTTCTGCTACAGCTGGGGGGAAAAAAAACAATAAGCAAACAGCATAAAAACATCCACTTTAACATTTATTTATTGTGTAAAAATTTTAAATTCAAGTAAATAATTTCAAAATAATTCTTCCCTCCTTACTCCATAGTCAGCACCTCAGGATTAATCCTTCTTACAGCCACAATTAATTAAAATAAATAATAATTTAAAAAATTTAAAAATTTAAAAAATAAAAGTACTTTTCCAGCTTACTCTTTCTTGTCTGCTCAGAAACAATTTCCAGTATTTCACTTCCATGCACCCTCCAAAGGACCATTCAGAACTCTGTGAAGCAGTCTTCATCTTAGACTTTTCTTTAGTACCTACTTAAAACTCGCTGAAGGAACAGTAGTTTATTCTATTTCACAGAACATCAATTAGTGCAAAGTAGCTCCTTCTGCAGTGCAATCACTGCCACTGCAAAAGGTATCGCAATGCCATCAATTAGAGAGACACTAAATGGCTTAGAATTGACCCCACTGGAGATACTGGCTATAAAAGTGGCTACAGGAAACTATGCAAGATGATACCACCTGATTAATAAAAAAATCCACTCATACTATACAAAATGCTTGCAAAATAACAGTATAATTAGCAATTAGTTTCCTAATCACTGCTGATATTTGCAAACCAACAGTATTAATTCCACTCGGTCCAAATCGTTATTCATATTCACCACAAAGGAGGGATTTACTGTACCTCAGCAAAGAATAAATTACTTTTTCCCATGCCATGGCCTTTCAAAAAAAGCTAAGCATCAACAAGAGAGTGACAAGAAAATACACCTGTCATAATTGGAAAGACTAATATCCATTCCAATTTCTATGTTAATTAGACTTTTTTACAGTAAATTACACTGTAAAAGAAATTAGAAGGATGTGTTGTGAAAATGGGGTTTAAAATTGTTTGTAAAATCCAGCTTTATCACACATTTTCCCCAACATGAGATGATGTGAATACTCTGCAGACAATTAAAGACAAACACAAACATAACCCAGGGTAATTATTTTCAGTGAAACCAAGTACATTTCATCTGTTTCCTAAAACTGCCTTATTTTATTAAATCTCCTTACTCTGCTTCTCCCTCTGTGCCCTCCTAACCATGTTTCTACTGTCAGATTTGTAACTAACACAAATTTGCAATTAAAAGTAGTGAAAACAGTCCAAGCTACATGCTTCCTAAAGCAAATACATAACCTTTCAAGAAAATTCTTGGAACAATATACTACTGGTTAGTTGACTGTACAGTAGTAAGCTGGAAGAACATTAATAAATTCTCTTGTCCTTGATTTTTTTCAGCCCATAGTCCTGACAAGCCCTGAAAAATAGGGAATAGGAGATCCAAATCCCTTGCACAATTGCAAAGTATAATTCTTCATGAAGTCAGAAGCTATACAATTTGCTGGTGATATAAAACCAGAAAAATCAACAATTGTGTTCTGTACTGTCACAAAACATTTCATGTAAGACTATCAACTGCTTGCAGAATGTATCCTGTATATACACCTCTCTGCCAAGAGGTAATTAGAGAAAATATTCCATCCCTAATTACAGATTTGCAGATTGCACTGGGTTGGAAGGGACCCTCAAAGGTCATCAGCAGTAGCAGGGACACCTCCAAAAAGATCAGGCTAACCAAGGCTACATTTAGTCTGATCTTGAATGTCAGCAGAGATGAGGCCTTAACCACATCTCTGGGCAACCTGTTCCAATACAGAATCATAGAATCATAGAATGGTAAGGTTGGAAGGGACCTCAAAGATCATCTAGTTCCAACCCCCTGCCATAGGCAGGGACACCTCCCACTAGAACAGGCCACTCAAGGCCTCGTCCAACCTGGCCTTGAACACCTCCAGGCAGGGCGCAGCCACAACCTCCCTGGGCAACCTGTGCCAGTGTCTCACCACCCTTACTGCAAACAACTTCCTCCTAACATCCAGTCTAAACCTCCCCTCTGCCAGTTTAAGCCCATTGCCCCTTGGCCTGTCATTGCAAGACCTTGTAAATATAGTCCCTCCTTAGCTTTCCTGTAGAACCCCTTCAGATACCGGAAGGCCACTATAAGGTCTCCTCGAAGGCTTCTCTTCTCCAGAATGAAGAGCCCCAACTCTCTCAGCCTGTCCTATCTTACTACTCTCATTGTAGAGAACTTTCTCCTTGTGCCCGGCCTAAATCCACCCTGCTCCAGTTTCAAACCATTGCCCCTTGACCTATTGCTACAGGACATTCTAAACAGTCCTTCAACAGTTCCCTTCAAATATTGAAACATAACCTTTTGATTTTTTTTTTATTTGAATGTTTAGAGATTTTGTTGTTTTGATTTTTTAAGAGTCAGACATTCTATAGCTTCAGCTTTTTGCTTTCAATGAATAAAGAGCAGTTAACGACAGCTATTTAACAGGATGATACATGTTCTCCTTCAATTTTGTGAGAAATAAATACATGCTACTCAGGAACACAATCTGTCACACCAGAAAAGAGAGTAAATATACAGAATGTATACATAAAATCTCTACTTTCAATATTATACCCAACAACCCTAGTTAGGCAGGGTATTTCAGACTAGTAGCAAGAAAACTATGACACTTTCCTAGAACTGCATTTATATCCACCTCCATAATTAAAAATTGACTAAAATAGTTCAAAGATAACTAAGCAAAGATTTTCACTCACACCACCATTACTTAAATGCAAAAGGACCAATTACAAAGCAACAGGAATAAGACATCCCTAAGCTAACTTGGTTTTATTATAATTATTACTCTTCACTGAAAAAAACCCTTTCATTCTCCTCTAATAAAGAATACTGTCAAGGGACTTCTACTTTGAATGAATAGTGAAGTCCTACATCTGTCATCAAACATTGTAAAGGAAACTGAGGGGGAAAAAAAAGTTAGAGAAAAAAAGGTGAGGACCACCCTTGATTTTGAGATGTTTTATTAAATACACCTAAACAACTTCACAATACTGGAAAATAATCACATTAACATATTACTTTAGGGCATCTAATGTTACATGCTTGTATGCCATACTTTGTTTTGCAATGCCACCCAGTGGAAGCAATTTAGTATTTCATATGCACTTGTCTACTAGTGCAAGAGATTACATTAATTTATTTTCTAGTATCAGCATGCAAAGATCCTTCTATCTCTGCATTAATTATTTTTCTCTTAACAACTGTGGTGTTAAATGGCAGAATCATCACATGGCTGTTGTTGACTCAAAGTACAAGGCTTGTTTATTCTACTGCATACTGTAAGTATGTTAACAGACTAAGCACAGCAATTCCCTGTTTAATAAAGGCATAGCTTACTGAAAACAAGCATGGGCTGACAGATCATGTAATCACATTCGACAAGGCCAAGTGTAAGGTCCTGCACCTAGATAGGCACAATGCCAAGCACAACTCCAGGCTGGGTGGGGAATGGCTGAGAGCAGCCCTGAGGAAAAGGACCTGGGGGTCTGGGGTGATGAAAAGCTCAACATGAGCCTGCAGTGTGAGTGCAGCTCAGACAGCAACTGTGTGCTGGGCTGCAGCAAGAGCAGTGTGGGCAGCAGGGCAAGGGAGGGGATTCTGCCCCTTTGCTCTGCTCTCCTCAGACCCCATCTGGAGTCCTGTGTGCAGTTCTGGAGCCCCCAGCACAGGAAGAACACAGAACTGTTGGAGTAGGTCCAGAGGAGGGCCACGAAGATGATCAGAGGGCTGCAGCAGCTCTGCTATGAGGACAGGCTGAGAGAGTTGGGGCTCTGCAGCCTGGAGAAGAGAAGGCTTTCAGGAGACCTTATAGTGGCCTTCCAGTATCTGAAGGGGGCTACAGGAAGGCTGGGGAGGGACTATTGACAAGTTCTTGCAATGACAGGACAAGGGGCAATGGGTTTAAACTGGCAGAGGGGAGATTTAGACTGGATGTTAGGAGGAAGTTCTTTACAGTGAGGGTGGTGAGACACTGGCACAGGTTGCCCAGGGAGATTGTGGCTGCTCCCTCCCTGGAGGTGTTCAAGGCCAGGTTGGAGGAGGTCTTGAGTGACCTGTACTACTGGGAGGTGTCCCTGCCTATGGCAGGGGGTTGGAACTAGATGATCCTTGAGTTCCCTTCCAACCTTACCATTCTATGATTCTATGATTTTTGACTGGTCAAGTTACTTACACAAGTGTGAAAAATAAACAGGATCTATCACACGCTAAACTGAACCAAAAAATCGAGCAAACTCCAAAAGCTAGCAAGGTATTTGTGAAAGTATCACTATAGCAATGCCTTGACTTACAAGCTGACTTGTGCCACCTGCAAGATCCAAAGCAGAATGTGCCTTTACATTTTCTTTGTCAAGAAATTAAAAGTACAACACAAGAACAGATACATGTGTACGATACCTAAACCTAGAGTAGGAACTAAAGCTGTAAATGTCTGAAAATGATGGTTCGGTTTCTTTGCATTTCCCATACATTAAAGATTTTTTTTCTATGTTTAATTTTTCAAATGGAAATGGAAAATGTAAGTGGAACTCCATAAATATTTAAAATATATCAGTGCTGTTTCTTCCATAAAGACACGAACATGTTGGGAGGTGATCTGCTGGAAGGCAGCCCTGTGGAGAGCTGGGAGTGCTGGTGGATAATATCCATGGGGCGGCAATGTGCCCTTGTGACCAAGAAGGCCAGTGGGGTCCTGGGGTGCATTAAAAAGAGTATGTCCAGCTGATTGACAGAGGTTTTCCTCCTCCTCCCCCTCCACTCTGCCCTGGTGAGACCTCATCTTGAGTACTGCCTTCAGTTTGGAGCTCCCCACTGTAAGAGGGACAGGGATCTGCTGGAAAGGGTCCAGCAGAGGGCTACGAGGATGATGAGGGGACCAGAGCTCTGCCTGATGAGGAGAGGCTGAGGGACCTGAGGCTGTTTAGTCTGGAGAAGAGAAGACTGAGAGGGGATTTAATCAATGTTTATAAATATCTGAGGGTTGGGGGTCAGGGTGGGGTGGTGCAGGCTCTGCTCACTTGCTCCCTGGGATAGGACAAAGAGCAATGGATGGAAGCTGCAGCACAGGAGGTTCCAGCTCAACACAAGGGGGAACTTCTTGACTGTAAGGGTCACAGAGCACTGGCATAGGCTGCCCAAAGAAGTTGTGGATTCTCCTTCTCTGGAGCCTTTCAAGGCCCATGTGGATATGTTCCTGTGTGCCCTGAGCTAGATTGTCTGGTCCTGCTCTGTCAGGGGGGTTGGATTCGATGATCTCTTTGGGTCCCTTCCAACCCCTGACATCCTGTGAGCCTGTGATGTTCTCCACATGGAATTATTAACAGGCAACTATTTTTCACTGAAGCACAGACCTTCTGGTCTTAACGGGCTGCAGTCAGGGCAGTCATTTATTAACACTGTTTCAAATAAATAAATAAATACAATAAATGCATGTGATCAAAGGAATGCATTCTCTGCATATTCCTCTGGCTTTCAACAGGAGCTCCATGTATGAGTGAATACTTCCTATGCCTTTCAGCATATGCACGTGCATCTTAGTTATGTTCTTTATTGGAGACAAGGGTTGGCCCCACAATCACTGTTTTGGGCTCTGTTGAGATCAGATCAGGGCAGAAGAAGCAGTAGTACTGAGAAACTCTTTCCTCCCAACAGTTCAGAGATCTAAAAAGAACTATTCAAATGCAAGGGAAACATCTGAAAAGAAGTTATGGAAACAAACTAAGGAAAATAGGGAGAAAAGTACACAAAACTTAGGGTGAAGAGCTGGGAATTAAAGGTGGAACTGTGAGTGACTCATTACTAGTTAAAATAAGTTACCAGGATGAGCATCACAGAACTAATAAATAAAACAACCAAGTTTTAGATTCCAGGCAACCACAATTTGACAGTTAAAGGCAAATTAGAACAGGATACTAAATTCTACATAATGATCAGAAAATGAAGCTCATTATAGCTCAGAGGAGCTATAACTGCCAAGTTGTTAAAAGCCATGTAGGCATGGCACTGAGGGACATGGCATTGGAATAGGTTGCCCAGGGAAGTGGTGGAGTCACAATCTATGGAAGTGTTGAAAAAGTGTGTAGACATGGTACTTTGAGACATGTTTTAATGGCCATAGTGGTCTTAGGCTGATGGTTGGACTTCATCTTATAGGTCTTTCCCAACTGAAACAATTCTGATTCTCAGTTACCTCACAAAGCAGGCATTGCTATCCACTTGCTTCAGGAGCAGAAGCCTGCATCAAATTTTTATTGGTCATCTTAATTTAGGGCTAGGATCAAAAGCATAGGTGAAAATACTGATGAAGATTAATACTCCAACAATTAATACAGAAGTCTGTAATACCACTGCACAAATACTTCAACTGCAGCTAAGCTAACTCAATTCTATTTGAGTATTGTTACTGTTTATTGTCTAGTTATGGGGCTCTTTAGCTTGGAGAAGAGACTGAGAGGTGACCTCAGCAATGGTTATAAAGATGTAAAGGTGAGTGCCAGGAGGCTGGAGCCAGGCTCTGCTGGGTGATGCCCAATGACAAGACAAGGGGCAATGGGTGGAAGCTGAGGCATAGGAAGTTTCATTTAAACATGAGGAGCAATTTTTTCCCTGTGAGGGTGACAGAGCACTGGCACAGGCTGCCCAGGGGAGTTGTGGAGTCTCCCTCTCTGGAGATATTCAAGACCCACCTGGACACGTTCCTGTGTGATCTGCTATTGGAGATCCTGCTCTGGCAGGGGCGTTGGACTGGATGAGCTTTTGAGGTCCCTTCTAGCGCCTGACATTCTATGATTCTATTTTATTTCCACTCACTCCCACTCTAAGGAAGTAAGATAACCCTTAGATCAGTAACTAATACTAATTTAATAACCCAGAAGCTGCCAAGTTTTTCGTCATGTTCCTGATGCTGACCAACGTGCTGGAAAGCAGAAGATGCTAATTTCTGATATACTTCTCTAAACTGCACTTAGTACATCCCGCTCAAGTGCACATTACCTGGGCTGGCTTTGCCAGGAGTGCACAAGCCATGACCAGATTTCTCACATAGATTTTCTTACTGAATTATGATATAAACTAAGTTCAAACGCGCAGGGGCGGACGGCTGTAAGGCTGTGATTTGACAACAGCCGGAGACCTCGGTCTACCACGAAATACGTGCGACAAGAGGACATTACAGCAATTATAACGAGAAAACACGAGACGAAACGCTGAGCACCCGCCCGTCGTTCCCCACTCCGGACAGGCGCGCAGGCCTCCCGGTAAGGCGGGCCGGGCTTTCCCCAGCTCAGGGCACGCTTGCACGGACGCCAGGTAACCAGGCCGCGAAGCACTGCAAGAGGACAGCAAACCCGCGGGGGGATCCAGCACCCTCGCCGCTGCCCAAGGGGCCGTCGGAGCCGCTGACCGCCGGCGGACCCACCCCCGCTTCTCACCCGCATCGAGCCCCAGCTGGTAGCAAGCCAGTGGCTCCAAGGACAGCTTGTATCCCTCGAACTTGGGGTCCAAGAGTAGGCGCTTGGCTTGCAGGGAACAGTGGGCGGCGCCCGCCATGCCGCGGCGCCGGGTAAAACTTGGGGGAGACGCCGCAACTCGGTGGCCCCTTGGGCAACGCGCGGGAGCCGCTGCGGAGCACCACGGGAAGGGCCGCTCTGGCGCCCGGCAGCGGCAGGGCATGCTGGGAGTGGTAGTCCAGGTAGAGGGTGGCACTTCAGGCTAAAGGCCGTCGCAGCACCTTTCCTGTACTACGCTTCCCAGCAGCGCCCGCGCGAGAGGGAGGGCGAGCCAGGCGGTGCGTTTGGGCCGTGGCTCCGCTTCCTGCCGCCGGGGAGTAGCGGCGGTGTGGTGTAGTGGGGTGAGCTGATAGCGCGGCGGATTTGGGCCTGGCGCATCTTTCCTAGCAGTCGCTTCCGCGCTTCGGCGGGGTGTCGCTGGTGGGGGTATGGGTGAGGCACCAGGCGGGACGGCCAGGCAGTGAGAAAGCCATTCCTGGCGAGGGTGGCCGGTGCCCGCGCAAGCGGCCCGGTGACCTGCCGGTCCCCCCGGGCGCTAGGGCAGCTGGGTGAATGCCGTTCCGGGGCTGCCCTTTTCGTGCTCGTGTCCCGAGCTGGTCACGTACTGGTGTTCAGGTCATGCACTGAGGGGATGTGTAAATGGACGTCGCACTGCCTGTAATTCTATGCAAGTGACTTTTTGTTGTGTTGGTGACACCAGTGCTTGTAAAAACTCTGTTTTGCCCTGTGTAGGTTTTTGAAAAACCTAATTTTCAAAATGAATAAAGATGCCCAGATGAGAGCAACCATTAACCAAAAGCTAATAGAAACTGGAGAGCGAGAAAGGTAAGTAGGCTCCCTACTCCATGCTGCAAAGAGGTTTTAAGTATTATCAAACGAGCTATACATAGAACTAAGACGAAGTAAATTTTACAGTTCTTCAAATGCCTACATATGAAAGTCCTGTGTATTATATAATGCTATATAAAAAACCACACCCCAGCTTTTCCTTTTGAACAGTTTTATTTTACTTCTACACTTGACAAGCTGGGAGAACAAAGGATGGAGTGATTGATTGGCTTGTGAACTCTAAAGGTCTGTCTTCTGTTATTTTGCATTGAAAGGCTTCTGGTTCATATGAAAATAAAACCCCAACATTAAATGCAACTGATAAAGAGAATGAAAGCTTTCTCTTCTTTTGTTTTCAAGTCTTGTTAGGGAAGGAAATACACAGTGGAAAACCTAAAAGAGCACTTGTGCAAATCACTGGGCTCAGGGAAGTAGGTGTAGGCTTAACTTTCACATCAAAGCACATTTAAAGTGTTGGGAACGCTGTCTTCTTAACAAGTTTTTGTATTGTTTTAACAGGCTTAAAGAGTTGTTGAGAGCCAAATTGATTGAATGTGGCTGGAAGGATCAGTTGAAAGCACATTGCAAAGGTAACCACAGCTAGATAATTAATGCTCATTGTGATCAAGTGAGGTTTTGGACAAACTGAAGTCACAGATGAAGGTTTTACTACCCAAGAGTCAATTTAAGTGAGATGGGCAAGAGGAAAGTATTGCTGGCAATTGGTTTTACATGCAAGAAAGCATTTTGCCATCTTGGCAAAAAACCAAAACTTCTTCTCTGATGTGAACCTTATTAAGCTTCTCAGAAGAATATTGGAATTGATTCCCTAAATATTCATGATGATGCAGCTTTCTGTTTTTTGAGAAAGATGACTTCTATACCACAGGAGAATAAAATCTGAGATAAAGGAAAATGGAGCAAATACAATTGTATGCTCAAGAAAACTTTTTTATCTGCACATCGGAGAGAAAGCAGTACATTTGTACTCCTTTTTAATACAATTCTTGAAAATAAGGTCATCTGCTTAGGGAAAACAAGCAGATGAATCTTTAATAGCCAGATCTTAAGAAAACATTTAATGTCTTGGGGACAATCAATTCTGTGTAAAGACAGACAGTTAAAAACAAGCATTCATGTTCAGACAAACTATTTTTAGGTTTATGCTACTCATTTGAGGTTTCTTCTCAGAACTGACTTTGCATTTTTCAGCAATCTTCAGGGCACTATAGAAAATTGTTTAAATGCTGGTATGAAATAATCATGCAGTCATCTTAATTACAGATTTCTCATTTTGCTGTAGATATATACCTTTCTTTCAGATACACTTTTTTAACTTACCTGAAATACACAGATGTTTTTTAAACCAGTTAGGAAGAGCAGTAAGTATATTCTGTTTCTGTGGTTTCCCTTGTTGTATGCTCCAGTCTTTTTCAAATTGCACCTTTTTCACTATTATGTTTTGCAATTAAGCACTATTAGGTCTTGCAATGACAGGACAAGGGGCAATGGGTTTAAACTGGAAGAGGGCAGATTTAAACTGGATGTTAGGAGGAAGTTCTTTGCAGTGAGGGTGGTGAGGCACTGGCACAGGTTGCCCAGGGAGGTTGTGGCTGCTCCCTCCCTGGAGGTGTTCAAGGCCAGGTTGAACGAGGCCTTGAGTGACCTGTTGTAGTGGGAGGTGTCCCTGCCTATGGCAGGGGGTTGGAACTAGTTGATCTTTGAGGTCCCTTCCAACCTTCCCATTCTACGATTCTATGTAAATAATGTCTTTGAAGAGCTAAGTGGACCAACCTGTGCACTGCTACAATGCTCCAGTAATACACAGATCTGGAAATGCTCAGATAAGCTTAAACTGCAGTGTTTGATTTTAAAATATGAGCTGTTCAGGAGGTATCAGTAGTGACATGTATCCATCCTTAGACATGTGGTTTGAGGGAGAGACTAAATTCACTGTACAATGCAGTAGTTCCTGAGTTAGGTCACAAGCTACATTGTAATCTTCGATGACCGGTGTACGCAGGTTTGGGCTCAAATCATTGGCACAGATATTGGCTTCTAATGAAAGAATTAAAGGACTTACAATATTGATCTTGTTCTTCCCCAGATGTCATTAAAGAAAAAGGATTGGAGCATGTTACTGTTGATGACTTGGTGTCAGAAATCACTCCCAAAGGCAGAGGTAAGAAATCGCAAATATGGATGTGGTAGTGCATCAATAAACATACTTGCCTGTACACCATGAGTATTTTGAAGGCAGCATTATGAGCTTGCCTGCTTTGGATTAAAGGAAAAATGATAGTAGTTTGATAATAACTATAAATAAATCATGTAAATTTGTGTTGTGTAACAGCCATTCAAAATCTGTAACAAGCTGTGTGTGTAGACTACTTTTGTAGGTCATGTTAGTGAGTTGTGAGTCTATATTCATTTATGTAACTGTTTTAATGGTCCCCAAAAAAATGGAGTATGCAGCAGAGATGTTCTGAAATTCCAGGTCTTTTGAAGGTGGAAAGTCTGAACTAACAGTACTAGTGTCATGGGAAGTGGGGAAATGGAAAGGACGTAGCATACAGATCCTTAAGGAAACACTGCAGTCTTCTTTATATAGAGTTCTTAGACTTTCTAATAGGCTTTGGTGTTAGTGGGACAAACTTCTTTAAATCTTAAATTAAAAAAGGCCTTCAAAATAACTTACTGAAGACCTTTACTCTGAGGTCATGGCTGAAATATTTTTTTCAGGGTCTTAAATTTTGTGAAGAAAAAAAGATAAGATAACCAAACTAGTTTCTGGTGATTGTCCTGTTTATTGTTGACTAATTCTTTCCCCTGAAATTTTCCAGTTTTCTTGACTGACTAGATTAAAAAAAATACCAATAATAAGTGTTCTCAATAGACTTCAATTTTACCCTACTTTAAATAGGAAAAACAAAGATGTGCTGTATGAAAATCAAGTAGGTTCAGTTACTTTAGTTATTAATAGAACTGCAAGAACAAAGAAAGAATAGAAGCAGCTGTTGTAAAGGTTTAGTATTAGCATATTTCCCATTGTGTCTTTTTTACTTCTTGCTTTTGTATTTGTGTTTCAGCCTTGGTACCAGACAGTGTAAAGAAAGAACTCTTGCAAAGAATAAGAACCTTCCTTGCTCAGCATGCCAGTCTTTAACTTGGACATTCATCTGGGATACAGTGTTTCTGTTTTGGTATTACGTCAATTGTGTCAGGATTGGAATGCAGTTTACATGCTTAAAGATGGAAAAACTTCTCTTTTTTTTTTTTTGTTTTTGTATGATGAGTTGAAGCTTCTTTGCACTGCATTGATTTCTTAAACTTGGTGTTATTTTAATTAAAAAACAATTGTGGACTTGTGGTTTTAAGGCTCTTCTGTCAGTGCACTGTAGTAGTGTGTCACTTATTCCAGCTTTTAATAATCCACAACTTTACAGTTGTGCAGACTTGCTCAGATTTTCTGAAAAGAGGTGTGTACATTAAACAAGTACATTAATTGGAAATGCAGAGGGTGAGGGGAAAAAGGTCTGTGGAAAATGGGATGTGGTGTACTACAAATCATATCCTATCTGATTTTTCCCTAACTAGCAGGGCAGCATGAAGAAGGTAAGACTACATGAAAACTGTAGGTGGAATTCCTGCTGGTACTTCAGTAGAGAGAGTGGTTTGAAGTCTCTGCCTTGTGTTGCAGCTCATTCCTAAGAGGCTGAATTCTTCAAACAAAGCAGTTTTATCTGTCATCAGTAATTCTCTCCTCAAGTTTATTTAATGAAAAAGAGTCACAATTCTGATGCACAGTAACTACTGTTTCCTACCTCTGCTGCTATTTTTGGTATTTTTCAATTATGTGGATCTTTGTGGCCTTTCAAAATTTTAAATGCAATACAATAATTTGTTGACATCTCTTAAGATGCTACGTTTTAAAATTCTTGCATCTGGAATCGCAACATAAATAGCTGCATAAACAAAGTTTATGAAGGAGATGCTCAATTCATGCAGGACCAATTTGATCTAACAGTTTATGAACTGCAGGACACGTGTAAGCAGAAACTGACTGAGCAATTAGTTACTGCTGTGACTCAGCTACTGTGAAAAATTAACTGGCCCAATGTGAATCTTTATACTCCTAATTACAGGAATGCTCTGAAGAGTGGCAGGGTTCTTCTACTTCCCCAATCACGGCTGCCCGAGGAGCCGCTCGGGGGCCCCCGTGCCTCATGCGTGGGCCAGGCGGTGGCTGCTCCCCGCTGCTCCCCGGCCCCGCCGCCTGGCAGCGGAGAGGAACGTCCCGCGGTGTGCGCCGGGGCGAAGCGCCTCCTTCCCGTGCTGCCTGCGCACCGGGAGCTCTGGCTGTGGCTGCGCTGAGCCACGCACCGCACTGGGCTGAGAATACTTGGCGGCAGCAGGACTACCCGTGCCAGGCTGCGAGTGGCTTGGTAACTTGGCTGCTTGGAAGTGGGGAACCGATGTGAGAGAGGAGTCCAGCAACAGCCGAAAGTGAAGTCTGGCACTAGACAAAAGTCAGGATAAACTGGGCAGTACTGATGGGTTAAAGATGTGACTGGCCACGAACACCTTTGGTCTCATGTTCTGCTTCAGGAGCCCGGCTCAGGGATCTGCTGCAGTATATGGATGCTCCTCTGAGGGCGTGTACTGTACACTCTTAAATCTTCCTTCATGACAGTTTGACCATATGCCTGGCATAGTCTGTGTACAGAGAAGGTTGTCATAATGGTGGATGTCAGAAAGAAGAAAATACCTCTACTTATAAGCCCATCTTGTGGGGTTTTTTTCAAATTTATTTGCACTGAGTATGTTAATTCAATGTTTGATTGCAACTGAATTTGCAATATGTTCGATTTGAATTGCAGATTATGAGCTTTTCATTCTGGACTTTATTTACCCAATGCTAGTAACTGGTGGAGTACAGAATATTTCTTCACACCATCTAGCAGAGGGTATGTTTAATATATCTGTAAAGTATCTTCCACGTTACTCTTGTTCTTAGAGGCCTTTGCTGATATTCTTCGATATTTTGCACATGACTTTTAATTGCTTGACCAATAGCAGCAATGTGTTGTGGGCATACAATAGCTTGCTCCAGAGCTTTCAGTTGTTTCCTTCACTTTGGTGGGACAGGGTAAGACTTAAGGTATTCATATACTGAACTGTGGAAGGCTTGTTTGATCAGTAAACATTTGAGATTCCATACTGAACGTGACAGTTGAAGTGCAGCTGCTGTAAGTGTGGTGCGGTTCTCTGCAGGCAGCCCACACTTGGCACAGAATGAAGACCGAATACAGGAATTTTCAGAAAGTTGTGCTGACCAATCTGAAGTTAAACTCTTGACAAATAGCTCTTTCACATGCTTCCAAAATTAAGCTGTAAAGTTCTACCTAGACTGGCTTATTATGCAAGAGCATTCAGAGGCCTAGAAGGAAGAGGAGCGAGTGATTGCCTTCCAGACATATACCAGCAGCTCCCATCTCAGGGTAATGCTGCCTGCTCTCTGATGTGAAGAGCCCAATGGCACAAGTCCCCACAGTGAGTTCTCTTAATCACACCACTGCAGCCTCCATCCAATAGTCAGTCCAACAACATACGCAGATCCAAATTAAACTGGAGTAGTCTGGTCGGAGATATCCTGGTGGCTCTTCCAAGAATTAAATTAGATTTGGCATGATATCAGCAATGGGAGATGTTTTTTTGAGGAATAAATAGTCTCCTTAGCAGCCTCAATTTTTTGTTTTAAATGGAGATTTTACTTCACTAAAGCACAGGGTGGCTTTGTTTTGCAAACATTTCTCTGCACAATCTCAGTTGCTGCTCATTTGGTTGAATTGTTGGAAAACAATTGGTAACATTTAGGATTCACCCAGAGCTTTATTGTCCTATTGAGGTTTTTTTTTTTTTTTTCACACACTGAAAAATAAGATAATCTGTGCTGTTAGAAGTTCCATACCTATAATAATATTTACAGGCAGATAGATGCATTAACTATGGATTTTCAGTGTCATGAAAGTGGCTCTACTAAGGCAGACAACACACAGAAAGAGATAGTCAAGAAGTGACAATTCAGGATTAATGTGAATTAGCTGTGGGCCGATAGATCTTTTAGGTGTCTGTCCTGTATGTACACTCTAGTAGCTGATTCAGCTTGGTCTTACTGTAGAGAAGCTTGTGAAAAATAAAATCAGTTTGTACACTGACATTGAAATAATGGGTCAGATAACAGAGTTAACTACAGCTCTGGATGTGCACTAATCCAAATTCTATGTGACAGTGAATTGAATGGTCCTACTGCTGTCACTGAAAGGCCAATAGAAAAAGTTAGCTTAGCCTCTCCCTTAGGCCCTGAGGGGTCTGAAATACACAATGAACTGAAAGTGGTTATGGATAGTTATTTATCCATAAATATTTTTCCACATTGACATAGTTGAGTCAAAAAAATGTTACAAAACAGTAACATCACCAAGAAATTCTACTGAGATGTCAAGATTCCACTGATAGAACTGCAGCGTTTTGCCACCAAAGGTTTTTCAATTGTTTTTCTGTTGGTTCCCCCCCTCATTCTTTTTCATTCTGGTTTACTGCCAGAATGCTTGAAAGTGGACCTTTACCACTTGGAGAACAAGTATGTCTGAACTATTTTTGAATCCAGAAAGAATCCATCAGTGGTATTAAAAAGTTACTGCTGCTTCTCAGCTCTTCTTTCTGGAGGGTAACAGCTATGCACTACCTAGCCCGCGTCCTCATCACGTTTAATTGTTGGACTGTGACACTTAGATAGTTGGCTTTAACTTACTTAGGGGTGATCAGATCTTCACTGGAGCAATCAAAAATAGGCAATGCTTTTACCTGCTGGCTTCCTTCAAATTTCTAAGTATTTGCAGTTGAAATCAGAATTGTGTTGTACTTGGCCAGTTTTTCTCTATTATTCAGTTTCCAAAGGAAACAGCTGTAGCTGCAGAGATGAATTTGGAATGACTGAAGGCCCAAATGAGGAAAAATAAATTATCTTACTCATAAATAATGTATATTTCACTACTGTGTAATGAATAGGTAAATAAGCATTCTGCTTGGAATGAGAAAAGGCCTAATCTTCCTGTAGTATTTTTCAGTCTTCCATCAGAACAGTACTATTCTTTAAAGTGATTCTTACACTCCCCTTATAACTAGTGAAGTGACTCAGTAGTTGATCATAAATAACACCTCTCTAAGAAATACCTGCTGATTTCTGTTTGTTTGAGCTACTAGGAAAGAGTTTATCCATGCTTTCAATCATTGATCCTGAGGTAAACAAGTTGCTGCTGATAAAAGCTGGGCTTGGCAGCCTGTGGGTGAATACTGACAAGGGCAGCACAACCTGGCCGCTTTTGTTGGCTGGTTCCCAGTAACTGCCTCTATACAAAAGTCAGCACAACGTTGAGTTTTTCCATCTAGTGCAGAGGGAAAAAACAACACTTAATTCCCTGGAAAGCAGCGACCAAAGATGATGACCAAAGATGACAGTCATCATCTGCTTTCATGGGATCTTTGAACACATGTGAAGAGAGATAATCATAGAATCATGGAAATGGTAAGGTTGGAAAGGACCTCAAAGATCATCTAGTTCCAAACCCCTGCCATAGGGAGGGACAACTCCCACTAGAACAGGTCACTCAAGGCCTCGTCCAACCTGGCCGTGAACATCTCCAGGGAGGGAGCAGCCTCAACCTCCCTGGGCAACCTGTGCCAGTGTCTCTCCACCATCACTGCAAAGAACATCCTTCTAACATCCAGTTTCAATCTCCCCTCTGCCAAGGGAAACCCACTGCCCCTTGTCCTGTCATTGCAGGACCTTGTCAATAGTCCCTCCCCAGCCTTCCTGTAGTCCCCTTCAGATACTGGAAGGCTACTCTAAGGTCTCCTGGAAGCCTTCTCTTCTCCAGACTGAAGAGCCCCATCTCTCTCAGCCTGTCCTCATAGCAGAGCTGCTGCAGCCCTCTGAGCCATCTGCAAACTTGCGGAGGGTGCATTGATTCCTCTGTCCATACCTATCTGCCTTCTTCCTTTTCCTGGGCACCAGCAAGGAATGAATATACTGTCCCGGGAGGCCAGCCAGTGAATGTGTATAAGCACTTTTAAAAGCGTCTGCGTGCACAGAGACACTGTCAAGACCTACTGCCAGTTGAGACTCTACTCACTCAGAAGTCACTTCAGCGAATTACTTTTAGTATCTTTCAAATTTACAGCTCAGCATCTAGCCGACCACACAGCAATGCCCTTACAACCATATATTAAGCATCTTGATAACATTAAAAACCAATTTTTTTAAACCACGCTTTCCCGAAGTGACAAAGACCTGGCACAAACCCATCTCAGGGTTGGCGGTCGCTGTGGCGAGCCCTCACGAGGGAAGGAGGTCGGGAGAGGGAAGGCGGCCGGCGGGGGCGGGCAGCCCGGCGCGCCTACGCTGCCGCGTCGAGCCCGCAGAGACACGACGTCCGCTCCGCTCGGCTCGGCAGCCATTGGCCGACCGGCCCAGGGCGGGAGCCGCCGGCACAGAGGCGAACGGCGATTGGCGACACGAGGGGAAGGGGCGGGTCCGGAAGGGGCGGGTCCGTCTCCCGGGTGACAGGAGGCCGAGATGGCGGCGCGGGAGGCGGCGGCGCAGCGGTGCGCGCCCGGCTTTGAATGAGGGGCGGCCGGCGAGGGCGGAGGCTGCGGGAGCGGCCGCCTCGGCCCCTGGCGCCCCGTGCTCTCTGTAGAGTCTCCCAGGCTCGGGACAGGTGAGCGGGGAGGGCTGCTTCCGCTTCGCTTCGCCTCGGCGCGGCTGGCCAGGGGTCCTGGCCTTGGCGCTTTCCCGCCGGGAGGGAGGCCCTCGCCGTTCTGCTTGCTAACACTCGGCCCGGCCCCCTTCGTTCGCGGGACGTGCGGCCTCAGGGCTTTGTGGCCGCCGCCTCGCCCAGCGGCAGGCCGGCCTGGCTGCCCCGGGACAGCGGTGTCTCAGCGGGGCGGGTCCGGTTACCTTCTGGGGCGGAGGCGCGGGGAGAAATCTCGCGGCCTGGGCAAAACGTGAAGTGACTGACGAGTAGACAGACAGCGTTGGGGGACTGGGAGGACTGACACGTTGTGGAAAAAGATTGGGGGGGGGGACATTTTGCGTCCGAACGGGCGGGATTTAAGCATTTTTTTTTTTAATGTTTCCAGAGATTCTCTGGGACTGCACTGCTTGGGGTTATGTAGTTTGAAATTTTTATTTGTTCATGCTAAGCGACAAATTGCGTGAATGCTAATATGCAGGTTGCTTGGCACACTTTGAAAGCCTTAAGAACGGGTCCCAGAAAACTTAAGCGCTATCTGGCTTTTATGCAGTCTCTAATATCACTTGAGCCTGGGCTGTTCTGTAGGGCGATGGGGCACTGTTTCATGGTCATGAATTCACAGTAGAAGTGCCCCAGTTGCACATCTAATGAAAAATAATATATCTTTCTGTGCTCTAGTCCATCTGAGTACTCTGGAAAGATGAAGGTGCCTGGTAGAGAGTTCTTCATCTTGCACACCGTCTCTTATTGTGTATCTTGACTGTAAATAGTTGGTGGTACTTGGTGAGATGCCGCAGGATGGTTTTGTGGTAGCAACAGTGAGGGTGTGTTAATTTGTCATCTCTGTCTTTCTGTGTAGATACAGGTAACTTAAGTCCAGGGTGACTAATAAGAACTGAAACAGAACTGGGATCTCTTGAACTCTGATTCTGTGTCCAGTGTTGAAAAGGAAGTTACATGAATGCTAGGCACAAACTTCTTGTAAATGTGAGCAAAGTAGCAGTATCATGGGATTGCATGACTTCAGTCTTCATATTCTGTGTGCTGATTTTTAAAAAGCAATAGCATATATAGATAAGGGATTGTCAAAAGAATGACTGTGATCAGTCAGTGGATTTCTATTTTAACTAAGATTGCTTTGAAAATTAGAACTTATTCAATTTCAGAACATAAAGCTTCAAGAGCTCACATTAACAAGATTTGAACCACGTTCATTTTCCTGGAGAGACAGGGATGACAAGAGGTGGTATTACGATAGAATTTTTATGACTCCAGAAGTAGCATGTTTAAAAAAAAAAAAAAAAGTTGAAACTGTATGTCATGTAACAGGTATATAGAAGTTAGGAATTGCCAGTGTGCACTGCCTTTTTACTGCCTTTAGTTAAGAGCGAAACATGCCTTCTTCAATTGTGGTGTCCTGTGCAGCTCCTGATAGTCTTGAAATTTCAGCCTGGATGTGAGCACCTTTCACGATTTCACTCCCATATATCAGAGGCAAAGTAGTCTTCACTCCCAGCTACCTCAAAGCTGCCCAGTTAGGTGCTTGTGCTAAAAGTTACACCATTACTGTTGAAACTACAGTGCCTATTGCAAACATTCCCCAACCACCTACNGTGTGGCCTAACCAGTGCAGAATACAGGGGGAGAATGTTAGATGAGGAGAAACCTCCAGTTAGATGAGGAGATGCCTCCTAATCTTCCCTTTGGATTCCACTCCTTTCTTTAATGCCGTAATATGCTTTCAACATTCATTCCTGCTGTCATTTGATCTGTTTGTCAAACTCTGCATTAAAATCATTCTCTTGTTAGTTTTTTTTTCCTTCCTCCTTCAGTGTTCACAATATTATGTTTCCATATAAAGTGATTAAAAAAACCCAACTGGCCAAAACCAGACACAGAATTCAACCAGGAAGATGGAATATGACGTTCTCATTAGGCTACAGAATGATAGTTACTCTCTTTGAAATGCAAGGGATGTTGGGTCTTTTGGTACTTGACTGAGCACTGTTCCTGAATCATTATGATGCCTTGTTAAAAATACAGAATGCTTTTGTACATCATGTGCCTGATTTGCAGAAGGGTTTGTGTGCTTGAAAATGAACAGGTTTTTGAAGCTCCATCTACTATTCTTCATAAGATTCCACATTCTGTAAACCTGCTTGGGCATCTTTAGATCGATGCGACCATTACTTTGGTAAAATTTTGTACAAAATGAACTTTGAAGAAATCCTACCATTGCCACTGAAACTTTGGACTAATCATATGGTACTTGCTAGGGTTTCATCAGCAGTTTTAGTGAAAACAGTTCTCTTTTGAAGGCGATATCTAAAGAAAACTAAAGAAAGTACAGGTCAGTTAGCATTGTAGAGGAACAGAGGAGGGCAGGATAGATGCTCTATGAGTGTTTTGACATTGTTTCAGGGACAGGAGATGAGTTCAGTAGGAGAAAACAAGTCTGTAAAGCAATTTTGGTGCCACAGAGTGATTTAACTTTAGAATCAGCTCTGTCTCTTGAAAGTAGTGGTTGCGCTGTTAAGTATGGAAGAGGGAATGCTTTTTCAGACAAGAGTGTGGTCACTGTACAATGATGGCCAATGAGAGTCTTGCTTATTGCACCATAATTTACTTACTCAGACTGTGCATGCCATAGACAACTTGCTGGTTAGTGTCAGTGAAGTCAAAGGTGCCAGGAGTTCTAACAAGGACAGTGCTGCAAGCAATGTAAAAATGTTTCAGTTCAATAAGCTCAATTTTCCCTCCCTTCACTATATTTCTTTTGTGGATTTGTAATTTTTTTTTTTAAATTAGTTGCATCATTCTTCTCACTTGACTCCAATGTATTTAACGTCTTGCTGCTGCTGTGCTTAATCCTTTGTGTTCTCATCTTCCCTGTGAGTAGCTGCTGCAGTTTTTTTGCTAATAGAAGGCATTATGAGCTACACAAAGTCAAACTCCATCTAAATGCAGTGTCTGTTCCAAAATTGTTGCATTGGCTGCTAGAATTAAATTAATTAGAATTCATGTCCCAATTTGCTTGCTTATTTATATCTGCTGTAATGGAACCTGAAAGTTCAGTTGACAGTAAGTCTGATAAATGTAATATTTTGGAAGCAATCTCAATAATAGGAGGATGAAAGTCTACCTCATTTTACAAATTGGAAGCTGAGGCATAAAATGTGATATGCACAGTGGTGTATCTGGCTTTCAGGCAGCTATGAGGTGTTCTTCATTAGTGTGGTGTTTCTTTCAGCTTTGCCTTCATCTGTTACAAAATGATTTGATTATTTCTAGAGCATGGCTACTTTAAATGCTGTCACTATGTCCTCCTGTATCATAGTTGCCTGCTGATTTAACTGTAGTTCCTTTTGGGGGTTGATTATCAGGGAAAGTCTTAACAGAAAGAAAAGGAGGAATGAATGCTGTGGTCCTGCCGTTTAGTTTGACACAGCTCAGTATTTGTTCCTGTTCGTGAGATAAGGGAAATACACAGCCTGTCTTCTTTCTTGTGCTTGATAAAGAGAGTCAAGAAAAGAATGAACACTTAACAAGTTTAGTGTAGTGAAATCACATGAATTAAGTTTGCAGTGACTTTGGAAAATACTAAGCTTCTGGTGCACTTTCGCTCCTACAATTGCTTCAGAATATGAAGTTAGTTACCTTTGAGAAAATAAATTAATAACTTAAAAAACTACCAAACCTAACACATGCACCCCTCCCATCAAAGGCACCATCAAAACTCAAAACCTTTATCTAACCTTTCACTTTTATGGGTAGTGTAGTCCTTAGAGCAACAACGCAAATGCTTCCAAGCGCTGTTTCAGACATTGGGGAGAATGCTTGACTTGTTCTAATCTTGAGCCAGTAATTCTGTTTGAAACAACTTTTAGCATATTGCTAAAATTGCTGCATATATACTGCTTCATATCTTAAATTAGCATTATAAAAACTAGACACAATGATGAAATTTACTTTTGAAAGGTGGAGGGTTGCTTGTGTTACTGTGGCTAGCAGGCAGCATATTGTTGCCAAAATTTGTATTGTGCCTCTGACAATTTTTAGTGTACAGAGCTTAACCTCATTTGAAGACTAGTATCAAAGCTGAGAAGGGGTAGGCAAAACAGCTGCCACAGTTGACATTAAATACAGCTACAACACAAATAGGTTATGTGGTTGTGTGTGTCTCTCTCATCATAACTGCAACTCTTGCATGACACAGAAAGTGGAGAGGAACAAGTTATCTGATTGTTATGGGGAATGACAGTAGCTATTGAGCCCTGCCAGATAGGCATAACAGTAATACTGGAAGTGTAGTCACTCACATACAGGAATGACCTATGAGAAATCAATTAACTCTTGTCAGCAGTGGAATTCACAAGCTTGCAAGCCAGACTTATTGTGGATTCTGATTTTATTTAACTTTATATTGGGAAATCAGTGTAACATACAATTTGATACATAGGGAAAACTGATGATACACCTAACTGATACACTTGAATGTTTTTATTTTAATTCTGCATTTAGGTAGTAAACTCCCCTTGAACTCCCCTCCTCCCAGTTTCTTGAATTTAGTCACAAATAATACTGAATCTGCAGAGGTTTTTGAGTTGTTTCCTAAAACAAAGTTTCACTTAGTACCTTGTGTTTTAATTTATGATCTTTCTGGAGTGCCCAGTGGGTCAGTTAGGTAGGCTAAACAGTGGGCAGAGTGGCTTTACTCTTTCTAACAGTGTGTACTTTCCTACTCTTTCCTTCCTGCCCCCCAGGCTGATACAAGAGTGAATTCTAAATTCAACCTTTAGAAAAGAGAATTGTCCGTTTAGTTCCTATCCATGTTTTTTTCCCCACCAGCTGCTTCTGTTTCTAAATCCTTCAAATTCTTGATTTTGCATTTTCTTGTTACTTAGATATTACCAAAATTTTCTTGTTAGTTAGATATTATCAAAATTACTTATTTCAAAAGGTCAGAAAGTGCTGAAGCCCAATATGAAATGTCTATCTTTAATAGCTAAATGTGTTGGACAGTGTCTGTGATGTTCTTTTTGGGAAGTTTAACTGTTTGCTATTCCTTTTAGAGGAAGAGTCCAATTAATACTGTTCGATAAGGTTTTCTACATTGTCTCTCATGCCATGAGATTAGTACAATGCTACTCTACGACCCATTTGTTTAATACCCACTTTGTACTATTTTTTTCAGTAGCAGAAATTGCTGATCTGGGCTGTATGTGAAGCAATATTGCCAGTACTGTGTTACTGCAGTGTTTAATAGTATTTAGATTATCTAGCAAATGAGCGCCAATAAAAGATAAATCTAAGCTCCATGAAGCTCACAAATCCCATTGTGTACTTTTTAATAAAATCCTCAGGGCAGTATTGGAGCAGCCTACCTAATGATCCACCTTCCTGACTCTTCCTAACTTAAAGCCTGGAATATAAAAAGTGATTTAAATGCCATAGCATATTTGAAATCAAGCTGTCCTTCCATGGAATCCATGGCCTGAGGAAAATGTCACAGGTCTGCCTTCTCTTCTCACCAGGAGGTATGTTAAACTTGCAACAAAAAATGTTGTTTTAAGTGTAGATATATATAATTAAAAGGTGTTTTTGAAGCTTAGCCTCTTATTCTTTACTCTGAAACGTTCACCTGTAGAAGAGAGAAAAGCAAGCTTTGGATTACAGCAGATTATTCTAACTCTGTTTATACCTGTTTGAGGGGATGTTCTGGAATAACGTGATATATAAATTCTCTAGATTATCAGATTGACACTGAAGAACAGCTACCAAGATAAGTGGCTTCAGCCGAAGAGTAACTTTTTCTTGGCTGAATTTGCTAGCACAATCCTGACAGGCATAGGAACATTGCCAGGTCTAGGGGTTAATTGACGCTATAGCGCGCAGGGTTAGCAGAGTGAGATTTCTCGGGGGTGCTGGTTCTAAAGCGAACAATGTTTGTTCTCATCATACATTTCCATCAAAATGGGAACTAAGTTTCAATGGCTAGTTTTGGGTTTTGTTATAAAGTCTAAATTTATAATTTGTACATGCAAGATTCACTCAAGCGTGAGCTCTTGCTGATGACTATTCAGTGAGTGTTCAGTGCTATTGTTACTGTCTAAAACAGTTCAGCTGTAGAGTCAATGCAGCTGATTACCCACAATTGCCTTTAAAAATGATCTTTAACTGACTTTAGGGATTTTAAAGATCAAAGGTATACATTAGGTACATCAGTGAAATGCCCTGATAGTAGGCAGATCTTTGCTCCAGATACTTCCTCTCTTTTCTTCCATTAATACAGTTTCACAGAATGCTACTCGCTGATCAGCAACTGAGGAAATTAAATTGCAGAACTGTGTAAAGATGAATAATCCTCTACCTTTGACTTTTTTTCTTTTGCAGGAAGGATTTCTCACCATGGCCATAACACAGTTTCGACTCTTTAAAATCTGTACTTGCCTGGCAGCAGTGCTTTCTTTCATTAAAAAGTTAATATGCAGGTAAACAAGTCTTACTTAATTTGGTTACCTTTTTGATTGTAATTGTGGGTTCATGCACTCCTTTCCTTCTCCCAGCATCTACTCACCACTTTACACTGTTCTGATTTTACTAATTGCTAAACAATCAAAACAGATCAAAACTAAGTCACATACATTCTTTAACCTGGATGTTACTTCAAAGTTCAAAACTCTCTGTAGTGCATTCACACTATAATGCTGAAAGCATTCAAAAAAACTTCATTGTATAGTAGTAGAGTTCAACAGTGCAGCAGCAGAGCATCTTCTTGGATTTGTGCTGTCATGTGAACTATTGTTGCTTCTTGCTGCTCTCTTGGAATGTTATGTTGCATAAATAGCGATCTAGAGAAATGTATTCTGCTTTTGTGTATGATGACTACTGATTTATTAGTGAGGTTAAGGCATATGCAGAATGTGGTATAGCAAAAATGTTTATTTCTCATTCACCTTTACTTATTTCAAGAATAAGAGGAGGTGCTCAACTGTTTAGTAAATTCACTGCAGAGACAGTGACACTTAAAGATACGTTTTAATGCCGCATGCAACTATATAGAAATCAACCTTAGTTCTGTGATTTGAACTCCAAATTTAAATTAAGAATACTTGCTGTCCAAGCTCTAAAAAGTAGAAACACTGAGTTGATGTTAGGTTCTATATTATCTATATAGTCTATATATCTTCATATTCATCTCTTTAAGTGTTAAGGTAGCTTTTATAAGCAGATTAATTGTTTACTGGATGTAGTTGACAGTATTTTCCTCTGCTTTTCAACTTTTAAATGAACTGAATCCTTGAAATGAACAGCTGAGGGACTGCTTGGAAGCAAAACGTAGGAAAACTTTTTAAGTGAATAACAATTAGTTGAAAGAATGAAAATGTAGAATCTTTCACATAAGCAAGTCAGTGGATAAGCATAGTTCAGTCTGTTAACTACAGATGTTTCTCCTGTTTAGTGTCAGCTGCAAAACATAGCTTGCTAAATTTTGTTTTCCTGTAATGCACCCCTTCATATGTGTATGCCTAATAACCATCAAATGTGATTTAATTAAATGTGCATTTTAAATCAGTGGATATGAGCTAGTACTTAATCTTTTATATAGTTTACACTAGCTTTCATTTAAACAAGTGCCTGCAGAGATTGTACATCTTTCTAGTCAGCATAAGGCCTACATATAATATTAGTCATCCCCTTAGTTAAAGTTTTTTTTTATAAGCAGCCTGCCTGAATCTACTGTTTCCAGGAAGTAAAAAGTGTAAGTATAAAGAGATGAAACTTCATTTTGTTTAAAATCTGTAGTGAAGAAGTCCAGGTGCTGCTAATTAGTGAGAGGATCAAAATCAAGAATTCTTGAGGCATTTGACATTCAGAGCAGTGATCAGTATCTCTCTACAGTGAATGCTAACTAATAATTAAAATATTCTTAATGTTATTTTTTTGAAAACTGTCATGAAGTAACTGTCTAGGTGGTTTGTTTGCAATGCTTTAGTGCTTGTTTTCAATGAAAAATATGTGATATAGTTGCTGAAATGCTTCCATTGAAACAATACTCTTCGAAGTAGGAGTGTATAATGAGTAGAAGCCATTGACTTGCATAATCTTGTGCTGCTGTTTAAACTTTGAGGGGAAAGGAACTTTAGAGAGGCTTTCAAATCAAGCAGCTCAGCAGTTTGTTAGAGACAGCGTGACCACAAGCAGAAAAAAATTTCAGTTTACAGTAGAAATGGTTATCTTTGAGCAAATGTAGATCCATCATGTTTGCTTCAATAAACACTGGCAGTCTAAAAACTTTGACTGACTGTATGCAAATAATTGAGTTGATTTGTCCATTCTCTTAAAGTTGCTTCTCTGTTTCCACTGCAATTTGAAAAGTAAATGACACTTTGAAAGTCCCTTTCATTCATGATAAAATTCCTTTTTTAGCAGACTTTAAATGGCAGTAGTTAATAATAAGGTAGTTAAAGCACTTAATGTTTTAGCCATGAATTTTTTCAATAGTGCTGTTCTCAGACTTCCTTTTTGTTTTTTTTAAACTTAGTGCTCATGTTTTCAGAGCTTGGAGGAATCCTACATTTTTCTTTCAGGTCTGGAAGAGGGCGAAAGTTAAGTGGAGACCAAATAACTTTGCCAACCACAGTGGATTATTCATCTGTTCCTAAACAGGTAATAAAGCAATTAAGTGGTGGGTGACTTAACAGATAATCACTTAACAGAGTGATTATACCAGTTTTACAACAGGATTGGTATATATCTGATAATCATATCATATTATTTATGCTAGATAATATTAACTGTGTACCTTAGCAAAATATAAAGGGACAAGTTTTTATCTGCAGATAATATTAACTTGTACCATACTGTTCTGTTCAGCCTGAAGTAGAAGACTGGTCTTCATGGGATGAAGATGCACCTACCAGTGTGAAGATTGAAGGTGGTAATGGTAGTGTGGCTGCTCAGCAAAATCCTTTGGAACAAATGGAACCTGATTATTTCAAAGACATGACACCAACTATAAGAAAAACTCAAAAGGCAAGTGTTGCACTTGCAGCTCTGCTTGTGGAGGATTTTCCTTGCTTTTTAAATATGCTATAAGTAAATTGGCAACTTAAAGGAAGTGCTGCTGGTAAAATTAAACTATCTGATAGAAATGAAAATGGTGCTTACATGTAGTCTAACATCTCCAATTAAGAATACTGACTCTTTGAGATCTAATGTGATGCTAATTAATGTTTGCATTTTTAATGTTGATGTTATTAGAAACTTATGAATAATTTCATGGTCTGAAGGCTCTGGCAAGTATAATTTGAAGAAGCCTCAAGTCACTTCAGCTCTGAAAGTGGAACCACTGCACTAGGATACTTGAGCTCATTACAATGATATGATGACATTCCATGTCCTGTTCTACTAGAGTTTGATGTAGTAGCACTGTTGGTTCAGAAAAGAATGGTTACTTGTTACACAAAGTTGTACTGGGAAGGCTGGAGTTGGGGAGCAGTTATGTCAAAATAGTTTGCTCTTCAAATGTCTGTTTTTACTATAGAGACAAGACAGAAAGACATTTACAGGAGCTGTAAATATTTAAACTTCTGGTAGTTGCAAGTTTTGGTTCTATGTGCAAATCTTCAAGCTGAGTACTTACAGGGCTTTGAGACAAAAAAAGCAACAAGTACTAGAACAGGTTACCAGGAAGGTTGTTCAGGCTCCATCTTCAGACATTTTCAAGGCCCATGTGAATAAGCCCCAAGTACCTTCATCAACCTCAGAGCTGACAGTACTTTGAGGAGGAGGTTGTCTCCTTCCAACTGTGAATCTCCATGTGGTCCTGTGAACCAGATATGATACCAGGATCAGTTTATATTGAAGATTTGTGGTATTTTGTAGACTAAATTCTTCTAAGAATTTTGATCTCCCAAAATCTGCAGAGTAGAGGAAGACTGGGGAGAGGTAGATTTCTCCTTCATACCTAATGACATTTTTCACCTAGTAGAAGGAGTTTCAGGTTCAGATCAAAACTTAAGTCCATGCTGTTTGAAAACTGTATACAGGATTTACTTTCAGTGTATCTCTAGGGATGACTGCAAGAACATTTCTGCCAACTTGACCTTGTTACCTCCCTTAAATACAAATGTTAAAATTTGCATTTATATTTCCACCAAATCTGGGTGTCATATAAACCTTAAGATCTGAGGTGGAATCTACTCATGTTACCACTCATATTTACAATGTTTAGAAATGAAGCTTCTGTCAAATAACATAGTCTGCTGTTCCTAAGTAAGATGATCTAGTCCTGTTTCCTTTCTTGTATTGATACTAGCATTTGTACAGCCAGTGGAACACTGAATCTACCTCTTCTGGAAACAGCAGAGGCTTAAAGTAGGCTAGCCCAAATGAGTGACTCAGTTCCTATCTTCAGATCAAGCCAAGAAAGGAATACATGGTCTTGGCAACTATGTTAAATTTGCTAATAAAGATTTTAGAAGAAGCATTAGTGCATATTTTTCAGCTGGGTCAGTACAGGGCTTTACCAGTTGTGATAGTGAATACCAGATAGTGAATTACACTGCAACTATTGAAGCATAAATTTGTCTGTGCAGATATGCTGTTGAAGATGTTAAGAGAGCTCATTCTAAAGCAGTATAGCTGTGCAAACAGCACAGTCCTCAAGAGCAGTATCTTACAGTGACCTTTTGTGGAAGTAGGATTTCTCCACGGAATATGTCACAGAATTTGTAGCTTATATGAGTACTTGAAGTTATGGTTATTTAATCTGTAATTCTTTGTGCTGTTCTCTCTTGGTTGTAGGTTTCCATGTGACCTAAGAAAAAGGTAGTAGGGAGAGGAAAGAGTTCCTCTGTCTTTTTTGTGTTTATCCTCTCCTTTTTTTCAGTTTGTGTAGCTGCATAGCTTCTCAAATCTGAGCACATCTGAGATGCTGTGCAGTGCAGTGTATCTAGAACTGTTTTTGAAGGCACATGATCACCAAGGAATCTGCAGTGTTTTGACTTACCACTTTTTGTTGCTTTCTTGAATATTTTCAGATAGTTATAAAAAAACGAGAGCCTTTGAATTTTGGGATCCCAGAGGGAAATGCAGGATTCTCTAGCAGATTAGCAGCTACACAAGATATTCCTTTTATTCACCAGTCTGTAAGTATGCTTCAAGTATTGATCTTGTATTTGGCAGTCAAATGACTGTTCTGCAGGAGGAGGAGTAGTGTGCCTAAGGGCTGCATTGTAGGGAGCAAAAGGAATACATTGTTTTAAAATTGAGTATTTGGTTCAAAGCAATGAAGTTGTTAATCTGATTTTAACAAACTTACTCTAATGAGAAACTTAACCAGATCAATAATAGAGGTAAAAAGCTTACACACACTTGTATCCTTGCAAGTCTTCTGAAACAAAGGACAATACCTCTTCTGAATTCTACACAGTAAATTCCTAAAAAAAGAATAGAAGGCTTTTTTATTGTGATGGTTTGGGATTTTTTATTTCATTACTTTTGCTTTATCTTGGTCTCATTTTTAACTTTCTGCTACTTGCTTCCTTTCTTTCTGTAGGAATTGTACTCTAACAGCTTCCTAATTTTTGCTCTTTAAGCTTTAAAATAGTCTAATTGCCTATCAACCTGCCTGTCCTGATGGAGAAGCCATCCCTCCTTTCCCCTTTGCCATTTTTGACAGTGCTTCTGCTTTGATTAACATGGTGCACGGAAGATTCTAGACAGAAAGTAGTGGTTGGAGTACTCCTACCACTTTATTAGACTGTCAATAGTGAAAGTTATTCAGGAAAGTACTTCTAGTGAAGCAAAAGCAGCACTCAAGTGATACTGGACAGGCAAACATGTGGCTATACATGTTGGTTTGTTCATGTAATTTCCAGAAATCTCTTGCAGTATCTACTTGCTCTCTGCTCTCTCCCCTTCCCTCCTTAACCACCAACAGAATCGGAAAACCCCTCCAAAAATTAATTGGAAAATGTTAGTGTTGGGGCAGGGGAAAAAGTATAGACAGTAAGCTGAGAAGTACTGTCATATCTCAAATACATCTGAAAGTCTGAAATGTCAAGGTTAAAAATAAAAGTATTTTCCCCACGTGCTTAGAGGCTCTCTTCTTTTGTTTCAGCCTGAACTGGGAGACTTGGATACTTGGCAAGAAAATACTAATGCCTGGGAAGAAGAGGAAGATGCTGCCTGGCAGGCAGAAGAAGTTCTTAGGTAACTGAAAATGTCACAGCATGTTTAACTTTTTGCATGTGAAAGAATGAAATATGGATTTGTTTGTTGTACACCTTCCTGATAAGTGCTAAGAATCGTTAAACAATTATTAAGACAAATTATTTTTATGCATCTAATCTCTATGTAACTGGTACTATATATAATATATCTAATGAGTTTAGTAGGGGGGAAATCTAAGAATCACTGGAACAAGAAACATTGCCTCTACCCACCTCCCCAGCCCCAACTATCCATTATGTGCAAACAACATGTTTCAACTAAAGTAAAGTACCACTGGATGTCCTTAGAAAGACTCATAACCATATGCTCTAAAGTAAAAGTAGTTCTGGACAGACCATGATAGAAGGTGAAATGATAGGGAAGATCAGTGGTCTTCTAGCTAATTAAACTAGCTGATAAGACTTGAATGTGAAATCAGTGTCTTGTACAAAGTTAGTAAATACTTTGTTCCATTTGTGTTCTCTTTTTCCCTCTTAATAACATATGGAAGGAGCATGAAGGGTAAAGAGGTGCAGATTTGAGTTAAATTAGTCACTATGATTTGAATTGTCAGTGACTTACGTTAACCTGCTTCATTTCAATGTTTATCAAACTAATAATTGCTTTCTACATCATCAGATAATCTGCCTCAGATGGCTCCAGCTTCCTAAACTGCTCTCATTCTGGTCACAAAATCACAAATACGTGGTGGGACAATAGTGATAATATGAAATAAGGATGTGCTATATTCAGCAATCATTGTAAAACTTTGAAGATTTAAAGGAAAAAAGATGTTTTTGAGGAAGAAAAAGAAAAGGATTCTAGGCAACTATTTGTTGGAATATCTGGGAAAAGATACTTTTTCAACAAGTAGAATAAGAAGGAAGTCACCAGCACACTTTTGATGCCTTGCTAAGAGATAATATATTCAACCTGTTCTATTTCTGTCAGTCTTGATCTGCAGCAGTTTAATGTGCGAGAATAGGGTTGTAATGCAAATATTTTTATTAACTCACTCATACATCTGTGTATACATTCTGATCAGTATCCTGGGTTGTGGTTTGGGTTTGGTTTTGGGTGTTTTTGTTTGGGTTTTTTGATTAATTTTTTTTCCACTTCAGTAGTGCAACTGTTTCAACTCTTTCGTTATGCATCAGAAAAGTGGAAGCTTTGTGGTATGAATAATGTGCCTTTAGGCTGTGTTTGTCCCAAGGATAGTATCTTTTCCTGTAAAGAATATCAATAAGCTCAGCAACTGCTCTAAAGTGCAGTTTTCTGAGGCTTGATCCGTAATGCACCAGACGAAGAAAAGACAATGAAAAATACTTCTTTTTTTTGAAAAAGGGGAAATGAAACAATGACTTTTGCTAACTGCAGAGGCTGCATTGAACTTTATTTAGCCTTTACTGTATTCCATTACAAATGTTTTAGGAGTATGAAATGTTCAAACTTTCCAAAGCAGGGACTTGTCTTATAGTTATTATCTGCTGCGAACAGTCTTATGTGTATGTATACCAGTTTTTGTGGTGTGTAAAATTTGTTTAGTGGATAGTCCAAAATACTTTATCTGCTAGGTCCATGCTGTAGAATACTTAAAAGAGATCTCTTATATGTTGATAGCAGTGGGATTTTCCCACACACTCTGTTTCCAAAGTGTCATCTTTTTGCTGTTCTAAAGATTTCAGGCTGTCATCCTTACTGTTGCAAGGCTTCAGTTCAGGTAGTCAATTTTCTCAGAATTATTCCCTGGCCTTACTAAGAAGTATCAAAATTTACTTGTTTTAGAAGGGATGTGTATGTGTCCAATTAATTCAAGTAAATAGAAAGAGCAGGATCAGAACTGCCACTCTATATCACATACCACTTGGCCAGCTATGAATGGCCACTTTGGTACAGCTGATCATTGTGTAAGCTATATCCCAGCTGTGTGAAGTGAAACTTTTGTTTTATTTGTGACACATCAAGTGACAGTGTTTAACTGAGGAAAGTGCTGGCTGATTTTCAGCAAGATTGCTAGGAAAAAGCTTCTGGATTTACAATTGCTCCTGCAGCAGACATACGTAGTATAATTAACACCTGACATTTAATATAAAACTGAAGTATAGTCCTTGACAGGCCTGGTTCTGTTTTCAACAGGCTGTAGCAAAGAAGTGATCTGGAGTCTCTTTCAATGCTGCATCTTGGTCTACAAAATGCTCTGAAGATTTCAGATGCTGAATGGGGGACAAAGTCCCCCTTGCCTTCCAGAGTGTTAATGCAGACTGTACTCCAGCAGTTTTTATTGAGATTAAAATGAGTATGCAGAAAAAGGATCTTCCTTAGCTAACTGTGCCTGGGTACCCTTTGGTGCTAAGTTAGGTTCTCAGAACATAGACTGGAATCATTTTGGTGTGCTAATGGTGTGCTGACCAGTTGTGCAGAAATGGGCTGTGGCCTGCTAAATAGAGAGGACTGCATCTTGTGGCCTCTCTGGTGACTTAATGCATGCAACTAACAGTTGAAATAAGCATGCATACTAAGTCAAATGTTTCCTGGAATCAAAGCATGCTGAAAGGCAGTGCTGAGGAGTTGGTTACTAGTGCCTTTGAAGTTCTTGTGGTTGGTGGTGGTTTGTTTTTTTTCCCTTTAGTTCTCAGCAGGTCCTGTGCCGGGATGCACAGAAATTTTGCGGGCAGTGATGAATTGGTGCAGTGGATAATAAGCTGAATTTTAAGGGAATTGAAGTTAGTTATAACTTGATTTCTTCTGCCAATTGCGGATAACCGTCTGCACCTTTTAGACTTACTAATACCAGTGATACACCTTTCCAGTAAAGTTAAATGCTGGTGCACTTTCAGTTGTGAAGTAAAAGCTAAATGGTATGAAATAATTCTTACTGTAGTTACTCAGAAGGTATACACTAATTTAAAAACATAGTGGAATAAGAATGTCTGCTAACAGTGTTTGGATTATAATTCCTGTAATGTGTGTTCTGCTGACCAGTTAAAGAAATACAGCTTATTTGGGGCATAACTTGTGTTAGGAGTGCAAAACAAAGTTGACATCAGGAAATAACTCTTTCCTGGTTTGAACAACTTGTATGATTCTATCCAAACTCTGATGAATTCCTTGTTCTGGAACCTAGAAAAGTGAGCCAGATACAACTGCAGTTCATCATAGGCTCTTCCTTTATTGTGAAATGAAACCTTTTTGAGTCTGAAAGTTAGTAACTGTTGAAAACATACAGGAAGTGTGGGATAAAGATCAATGTTTTGAATAATAGCCAAGTAAAAGAGCAGTGGAAAGATAGTCACTTTGTGCTAAGCTACTTTTTTGTATATTTTGGTGACCAATCCTCTTGTCTGAGGTGAAGTCCAATAGAATTACTTGGCCAGTAGAGGGCATGGAAACTACTTCTCAGTGTAGAAGAGTTCTGTGCAGGTTTTTTGTTTGGTTGGTTATTGGTGGTTTCGTGGAATGTTTTGGGGGTGTTTGTTTTTGGTGGTGGTTTTTTATCTCCCTATAGGAGGGGAAAGAAACACAGTTTGATATGACTTTCCTCATTTTAAATTGCAAATGAATAGCAGCATTGCTTAACACCTTCTGTGGCTGTCTTAACATGTGGCTGGTGTACGTACAGCTTCCTTCTTTCTGCATCAGTTCAGAGGTGTGGGGAATATAAGAAAATCTACTGTAAGCTAGCAGATGTTATTACTAAGCATATGCTAGGCTGACAGCACTGTCAACTCTCTGGCTTTCTGGTGGAATAGTGTCATGATGTCAAAAAGCCCCTTTGAGCTTCCATTAACTCAGGAGGTAGATGCTGATGTGAATGACTGATTTCATTCTTTTATGACAGACAGCAGAACAGCTTAATACAGTATAGGAAAACTTCCAGCCATTAATATTCAATCTAGGGAAACCATAAAGGTATTTAAGTGCAGTTCTCCGTTGTCCAATAAAAACATAATGTGTAGTCTTTGTACCTCACATATTAGTTTTGAGTACTCAGTTAGTCCATAGCTGAAATCTACCAGAGAACTTTTCAGTTCTGTATATTTTACACACTGAAGTGGGTGTGCACAGGTTATTTAGATGCATTGGAGGTTAATGCCATTACTGCCTTGTCAATTAGAATTCTCTTTTCTCTTTTACTAAGTAACTCTTTACTCTTACTGAATAGCTGTTAAACTTCACCTTTTAAGGTTATTTAAGCTTCATTTTTATTTTTAAAGTCATCTTAAAAGCAATTTAGGATTATTTGTTTCATGCCTAATAAACTGAATCCGAAGCAGGACTGACCTCCTTAAGTCGTTCAACTACTACTTACACCACACAGCAGAGAACTGCAATATGCCATCCAGAGTATGGATACGGGAGTGTGGATCCAGTTGCTTCCCCTGTGCCATTCAGCAAAGTGTTGTGGCTGAAGCTAGGCAATAAAATGAGTGGGGTTTTTTAGTTTTGTTTTTTTTTTGCTGTGTGGGTTCCCCACCCCCTTTCTTCTGGTTAGTTATGTATCTATTGAAATTGGAAACCCATTTCTGTAGACAGCTAGTAGATGAGCTAGCAGATAGTGATGTCTGGGCTTTTATAGCAGTGATGAGAAGTAATGTGAAAATGATACATAACTGAAGACTTTTATTTCCTTAAAGACTACTGTTTGTATTTGTACTAAACAATACAGTACAACACATCCTGAACACATGAATGAGGGTATTAGAGGTTATCATGTCATCTGATCATGAGAAGATGCTTGTAGTCTTTGCTTTACAAAGAGGATAACTACTGATCCCCCTGCTGAGAGAAAGGGAGGGACAGAAGTCAGTGTTCTAGACAAACTGAACTGTTTTGGTCTGTATTTGAAAAGACAGCTAATCTTGCTACTCAAAGCATTAGGCAGACTTGTTCTCTTTTGTAAATAGCTCTAGGCCTTGAAACTGTCCTGCATTCCCACTGATTTGCTTATTCTGAGGATAGAGTGGCTTTTAGGTTGTGAAATAACTGAACAAATGTTGCTACCTAAGACTACATGAATCTGAAAAAAGGACTTCAGCACGATAAAAGAATAACTGTTCTGAGCCTAACTTCATTCAATAGAACAAAGCTCTGTTTCTATTAGTTATAATAACCTGGGTTTTTGATAGGAACTTCAGGTATGACCATGCTGGAAATTGGATTCCTGTGTTACTTAGCAATTCATATTTTCTTTAATTACAGACAACAGAAGATAGCAGAAAGGGAAAAAAGAGCAGCAGAACAGCAACGAAAGAAAATGGAGAAAGAGGCCCAAAGGCTAATGAGAAAGGAACAAAACAAAATTGGTGTAAAACTGTCCTAACAGAAACCAGGCACCAGTGGCAGTGACAGTGAAAAGGAGAATTTCATCTCGACAACATACATATTGGTATTGATTTAAGTATTTCTAGGACTTCAACACACTGCTTGGTTTCAGTGCATTCTTCAGGTCATCTCAGAAGCCAGGATTCCCCACAGATACCTTGAACTACTATTAGTGGTTCTTAAAAGAGGAAAAAACAAAATCCACAGAAAATCATGCCTTGATGGAATGATGTTTCCTGCAATAGTCCTATTCCAGCACCCTTCCTTGCAGCAAAAGTGATTGAGCCAGGATGTTGATTGAAAAACAACTCTAATGAACAGCTCAAGCCTAGAGAAAAGAATGTAAATATTCAGTGGTGGGAAATCTACTGTATTGTCTGTGCTTACCTGAAACATGTAATTAAACAGTTTTAAAGAACCCTTTGCTTCCTGCCTGATAAAGAATGTATTTTCCTAAAACTATTTCAGAGTACCTGAGTTTTCCATAGGAGATCATCTTCCGGGGAGGTTTAGGCTCGAGGGGAGGAGAAAGTTCTTCACTGAGAGAGTCATTCCCCACTGGAATGGGCTGCCCAGGGAGGTGGTGGGATCACCGTCCCTGGAGGTGTTCAAGGCATGTTTGGATGTGGCACTTGGTGCCATGGTCTAGTCTTGAGGTCTGTGGTAGTGGGTTGGACTTGATGATCTTTGAGGTCTCTTCCACCCTTGCTATACTGTGATACTGTGATCTTGACCTGTGCTATGGATGATCTGTGACTCTCAAAGTGCTCATGGTAGAGTGTAAGTTACAGCTGAATGCTAAAGCAGGTTTCTAGTCACTTTGTCACTTGCACTTTGCTGTGCTACCTGCAATGCCTACCGGCAGTGGT
>WBNM01001002.1:0-17435 GCA_013399055.1 Ramphastos sulfuratus | reverse complement strand
GAGATGGTGTAGCCGGGGGTGGGGGGGTGCGGCGGGGGCCTCCTCGCGACTCGCAATTTGCTCGCGGCATCCTGCGCACCTTATCTCGCCCCGAGCCGCCGCCAGTCCGATCACGCTGCCAATTGGCTAAGGGAGTGGGCTCCGCCCCTGGAGGTGTGTGCGACAACGGCCAATCGGCGCGCCGGCCGTGGGGCGTTTATAGCGGCGGGGGGCGCCAGCGCGGTTAGCAGGTGGAAAGAGTGGGAGCTGGCAGCGGGAGCAACAGCTGTAGCTGTAGCAAGAGCAGTAGCAGTGTGACCATGGAGTGCGGGCGGCAGGTGGCGAACTTCGGGGCCGGGCCGGCGAAGCTGCCTCGCTCGGTGAGTAGTGACCGGGACACTTCCCCGAATGGGCTCCGCCATTGCGGAGGGCGATAGTGGGTGTCCTCGTTCTCGCCGCGCTAGTAGAGCGGTCGTGATGGCGCGGGCAAGTGGCTCAGTCTAGGCCCCGAGGGGACTGTCGCCTGCGCTGAGGGGCAGCGCCAAGTGCGGCGCGCCCTTGCCTCACGGCTCGGGTTCTCGGGGGCTTTCGCAACCTTCGACTGCAGAGCGAGGGCTGGGGAGCTTTCAGTAAAGAGTAATGAGGAGGGTTACCCGCGTGGCAGCGGGAGCTCATTTTTGATCCCACTCTCCACGCCGTTAAGTGCCCTGCTGAGTTTGGTGTTTTGGAATCGTCGTACCGTAATGTGGCTTTAGACGTGCTCTCACGGACATTTTTGTGAATCTGTCGTCCAGTCTTTCAGTTTTGTCCATCCGTGGGTGCACAAGCACATGTATGTTCAATATGTAATTCGATAATTCCCTGAGAAGTCTTTTAAACATGATAACGAGTACGATGTGGACTCAACCCTGTGGAAAGTTGCATCAGCAGCCACAGCTTACCCAGTTACATACCGGGGGAGTGCTGGGGGTGTGTCTGCCAAATTGTGTGCGTCTTACTTTCCGAGGCACTTGTAGAAACTTTTTTTGTTCTTTTTTTTTAGCTTCTTTCATTATGTGATATTAATTTAACCATTTTCTTTAAGTAAACAACTATGCTGTGCAGCAGTTCTTTTTTCTTCCCCCCCACCTTTTTATCACCAAGATGTCCTTTACAGCTTATGCTGTGAATAAACTTCTTGTTGAGTCTTGCACTCTTGGTTCCAAAAAGAGCTGTCACCAGCACTGCTCCAGTATCCAGCGTTCCAGCAGGGTACTTAATACTGAGGGCTTGAGAGGAGCATATAGCTGAAATCCGTATTAACGTGCTTTTCCCCTCTTGAAAAATGCAGTACTCCTATAAGGAAACTCGATTGTTTCATTTGTGATCTAATGCAGCACATGAAGCACTTGGACTCACAGAAGCAAGGTGGAGAGAGGTCTCTGTGGCTGTTATAAGGCATATCATAAATATGTATTGTAAGGCATGTGCAGATTGTCAGATAAGAAATGTGACTGACAGATTTTGTCACAGTTTAACAAGTACGTTTTGCAGGTTTAACAAATATGTCTGCGGGTTCCCTTTTATTGCCAGTCTCTCCCCATGCCCTCATTCTCACCCCAGCATGGGTAAGTTTGTGTGTGAAAGGTGATGGTTAAAACTTCAGGATCTAACATCAAAAGCAACACAGTTGTTTTTGGTTGACCTCTCGGTGACCAGCTGATAAAATTGACAGGCAATGCAGATACACTGTTAGCAAGGTGGATATTTTTTTTGTCTCCTAGGACTGTCCAGAGCATGTGGTTCCTTGGCAAATCCTGGGACATGTGTGCAGAATTTGTTTTGGCAGTCTTTCTACTGGGGCGCCCTATCCTCCTGTTTCCTTTAGAGTCAATCAAGAATGTTCTGTCACATAAGAATTTACTTGAAATCAGAAGTTTCAGATCCTGTGGTTAGAATTTAAGTCCATTTTGACATTCAAGAGCTATGGGAGAAGAAATAAATGAAAGACTGAACTGCTAGATTAGGTGTTTAGGGCTCCTGGGAGTAACTTGTGTTCTTTGTTGTCTCAAAATTTTGCTTCATCTCTTTAACTTTCAGTAGAATAGCAAAGGNCAAAACAATTCTGTATTTCTCGGAATGTAAATGTTTAAACAAATTGTTTTAATAAGATTTTTTTATATTGATATTTTAGCTCCTTTTTAAATACCTTATCTAGATTGTACTTTTTTGTACTGGTCTTCTACCATCATCAGGAGACCATAAAATCATACATAGCTAAATATTTAGTGATTTGGGGCAGGGGTATGTATATATGTGTGTGTGTACATATGCAAAGTATANTAACAAGTACGTTTTGCAGGTTTAACAAATATGTCTGCGGGTTCCCTTTTATTGCCAGTCTCTCCCCATGCCCTCATTCTCACCCCAGCATGGGTAAGTTTGTGTGTGAAAGGTGATGGTTAAAACTTCAGGATCTAACATCAAAAGCAACACAGTTGTTTTTGGTTGACCTCTCGGTGACCAGCTGATAAAATTGACAGGCAATGCAGATACACTGTTAGCAAGGTGGATATTTTTTTTGTCTCCTAGGACTGTCCAGAGCATGTGGTTCCTTGGCAAATCCTGGGACATGTGTGCAGAATTTGTTTTGGCAGTCTTTCTACTGGGGCGCCCTATCCTCCTGTTTCCTTTAGAGTCAATCAAGAATGTTCTGTCACATAAGAATTTACTTGAAATCAGAAGTTTCAGATCCTGTGGTTAGAATTTAAGTCCATTTTGACATTCAAGAGCTATGGGAGAAGAAATAAATGAAAGACTGAACTGCTAGATTAGGTGTTTAGGGCTCCTGGGAGTAACTTGTGTTCTTTGTTGTCTCAAAATTTTGCTTCATCTCTTTAACTTTCAGTAGAATAGCAAAGGCTTATCTTCAGAATTTAGGGACTTTATTCTGTTAAGCCAGCCCCTGACCTGTTGGGTCAGTTTGAGGTATCCAGTTCCTCTGGCTGATCTTATTTTCTTTGTTGTCCTTTTTGTATAAGTCCAGTGAAACAACACAGGGTGAAAGGTTGGGAGTGGGTGTTTCAGATGCTTCATGAGAAAGCAGACATGAAAATATTTAAGTGTTTTTTACAAGATCGGAGGTTTCATCCAGTTCCTAGAAATTATTCTAAAATCTAGAAATGTAACTGCTGAAATAACTTAAAACACGGTCTCTACAACAAGCATGTAATGGAATTGATATAGCTTATAAAATNGTATATATGTGTGTGTGTACATATGCAAAGTATATAATGTTTTACAGAGATACAAAGTTTTTATACACTGTGTGTATATGTATATATAGTTAGTATATAAGGTACTATATATGCTATGTGGCAAAGTTTCAGGTGTATTTGATATCTGGCATCCTTGCTATTAGACAGTGCTGTTCTGCTTGCAGGAGGAGGTGTCTCCTATGCTGTATGGGTAGCTGACTGGCTTTTCAGCCCCAGCTGCACAGTTTATGCAAGAAGATGATCAGCATTTTACTAGTCTTGTGAAACTCGTCGCTGAAAGAGTGCAGCAGGCTCTGCAGGATTGGAATTTACGTTTAAATTGTGCACTCTTAGAGATGAAAGAAAGCATTTGGATTTCGTAAAAAAAACTAGTATCAAGTGTCCTTAGTAATTAATACTGCTGTGTGAAAAAAGCCTTGTTAAAAATAACAAACCAGACCCGTATACTTTACTTTATACTTGCTACAGTATTAGCAGCAGAGAAGAGTCTTAGAAAAAACATATTATGTTATAGATGTTTTGGCTTTTTTCCATGTATATTTAAGTCGTTGCTGAGGGTAGTAAGGCCATGTGAATGGGCTGGATTTGCATGGATCTGGACTGGAGGTGTAGGTCTTGTGTTGGGTATTTAGGTTTCTCAGAAAAAAAAGGCTCCTAATGCCAGTTCCAAATCCTTTAGGCATTTTGTCTGCAGTGTAAAAGATTTAAAATGTAACACAGTTTTTAAACTGCATTTATATATTGTCTTTTTGTTTCATGTTTGTTCTTATTTTCTGCAAAAGAAATGAGCCATAGGACCTCAGATTTCACAAAAATTTTAAACACAGCTGAGAATCTCCTCCGTGAGTTGCTGTAAGTGAATTAGTTCTTGATTCTTGTTAGTTTTTGCTTGTGTTAGTTGCAGCACCAGCAACTATTGTGAAGACCTTTTCTGAAAGCACCTTTCTGTGTGTGTGTTTCTCTTAGATATTATGGCTGATAAAGTAATGATTTTGGTGGGAACATTGGTCTTCTGTTTGTCCGATGATGATTTATTTGAATGTGACAAAGGGCTTTTATTAGGTTAGCATGCTTTTTGTGTCTACTGTAGATTGACTAGTTGAATTTATTCTGAAATTTTAATTTTTGTCACCTTCATATAATTCATGAAGGGCACAAACTTTCTTTAAGAAATAAATGGAATCAGTAGAAATAATTTCTCTAGTGGTGTGGAGGTGATCTGCACTTTACTCATCAGTCTGATTTGACTACCATAAGCTCCATGGATGTGTTTTAGAATCACTAACAGTGTATCTTTTACTGTTTGTACACATTAAAAAAAAAAAAGAATACATTTGCCATGTCTTAAAATGAATGTTCTCATTGTAGTTAATAATGTTGGTTATATCATAGAAAACCTTGACTCTCAGTCATAGCCAGAATTATTGACAGAGGGATTTTAATGAATAATTTGAGTAACTAATCTTTAACTGTACAAACAACTTCTTATGGTACTTGCTTTGCACGTACAACTTGCTGTGCAGTGCACTTAGAAACTGAAGGATCTCAAAGCTGAATTCTCCTGGTGAGCACTTGGGTGTGAAGTTCATGGATTTTCTGTTAGGCTAAGAAGTTAGCAATAGATAAATTACAGATAAACATTAATGATCCTGGAATATCTTTCAGGTTTTTGTGTGCTGTGATGATACAATTACTTACGAATTAATTAGTTTAGTGCTATCCAAGGTGAGGGGAAGCTTGTTTTCATCAAATTTTTATCCGTAGAATGTACAGCATTACTCATAAGTGTTGAGGTAAATTGGTAGGATTGGGTTTAACCTCTTGACAAACAGTATTCTTCTTCAGTTCTGTTAAATGCATAGTATTAAGGAGCATGCATCCCATGCCCACTGGGAATAATATAAATGATTATTTCTTGCATGCAGAAACATACCAGAAAACTACAAAGTTCTTTTCCTTCAAGGAGGTGGATCTGGTCAGTTCAGTGCAGTCCCACTGAATCTTATCAGTTTAAAGGAGGGAAGACATGCAGATTATGTGGTTACTGGAGCTTGGTCAGCAAAGGCAGCTAAAGAAGCAGAGAAATATGCCAAAGTGAATATTGTTCATCCAAAACTAGGAGCCTATACAAGTAAGTTGATGATTATATCCACCCGTGTAAGTGCTTAGCTTTTAATCACTGTAAAAATGGATCCAACTTAGCTCTTGGCGTAGTGAATGTTAATTAATTAGAGAGGTGACTGTCCAGCACTCCAGAGATTGCTTGCCACATCTTTAGATGTTCATCAGTGGGAGATCTGTTAGATGGGTTAACAGTTCCCACCAGAAAAGAGCGGGGAAACTAGGCTGAACAAATCCTGGAAAAGTAACAAAAAGCAAACATATATGGGTGTGGAAATGGGTTTGTCATTGTTATTGTTTAACTGAGTTCTTAGCTGTTTGCAGGGACATTGCAAGGTACCTCAGTTTCAGGTACACTCGGTGAGATTGCTCTGAAATACAGAAGTGTATATGCGATCTAAACCTTGTTGGCCCAGGAGATGCGAGGCCTGCTTTCTCTTCCCTACTTTCAAGGGCTGCCAAATACTTAGGTTCTTCACCCATGTGTCATAACAGACAGTTGGTTGTGGAAGGGAAGAGGCGCTTTCAACTCTTCCTCTTGAGGCTTGTTACTGGACATAACATAATACCACAGTGTAGAAGGAAGAAAAAAGTTAGCTCTAAGGTATTGGGACTTTGCATGAGGGAGTTTAAGAATATTTTTAAGTGTATGATTTGTCACTGGATATGCTTAAATAATTCTTAGTGATATCAACGGTGACATGAGTTCTAGTTTCTACTCCTGCTAGTCATACCCACTTCTCTTCCCTCTGGTCCAAATCACAGTATGTGGACTGTGAAGAGTGGCAGTGTAAAAGAGAAAGGATATCCTGATATGAGTTAGTGCCCTTATCACTGGTTAATATAGATTCATAGAATCTGTGGATTGGATTGGAAGTGACCTCAAAGAAGATCCAGTTCCAACCTCCAATGCAGTTTACCCTCCTAAAGAACAGCTGCTGCTTTTCTCTTTCAGAGCTGAATCAAAATTATAGATTAAAAAAAAAATAGGATTTGGCATGATTTTATTTTTTCCCATGTAAGAAAAAAAAAAGAAAAAAAAATTACAAATAAAGGAATTTGAATTTGCAGGTAATATAGAACAGTCCAGTCAACTGCAGAACACCACAGTATTTACAAGATGGACTGACAGGAAATGTAACTTTATATCCTTTCAGTACAGGAAGGAACTTAATCTGCAAATTTATGGTCTAAGCGAGTCTACCATTTGGCAGTTGCAGATAAGGGGAAAGGCAGTCAATGGAGGCATTAGCAACTCTCCTTCTCCCTCACATTTTAGGAGAGAGAACAGAGGAAGAACAGCTGTTTATTCTATTGCAAAGCTTGTTCTGTGCTGTCAGGGCATGCCTGTATATTGCATGTTGACAGAGAGAATCTTAGTTTTGTAAATCAGTTGCAAAGCTTACATAAGAGGTAGGTAGATAACCTTGTGTTCAGCTTGGGCAAGGTTGAAATGCTGCCAGGGATGCATAGAAATACAGCTTTCTTTGCCAGTGGGAATTTAGATGCTTCTGTAGTTCCAAAGGCACCACAAGGGTTCTTGGACCCAGTGCTCAAGTTACTCAGAAATGCAGTCTTTGGCCCTTAAGGTAGTACTTTGTAGTCAGGATTGCAAAATTCATGAAAATCCCTTAAGGAATAAAGGCTGAAAAAACAGAAGAGTGCCTCCAAAATTGATGGTGGCTCATGACACAGTTTTAGGAATGTGCTGGTGTGTTTCCTTGCGGATAAATAGTCTTCTTGGTAACAAGGTAATTAATACTATATACCGCAAATTTATTCTGGCCTTCCACCTAAGCCCTGTGTTTGAGTGGAAATGGATGCTAGGAAAGTTACTTGCCTTCAGTGACCTTTGATTTTCTTTTTTGTCTGTCTCAGACATTCCTGACCCAAGCACTTGGAATCTTAATCCAAATGCATCTTATGTCTATTACTGTGCTAATGAAACTGTTCATGGGGTGGAGTTTGACTTTGTACCTGATGTCAAAGGAGCAGTCTTGGTTTGTGACATGTCATCAAACTTCCTGTCCAGACCGGTGGATGTTTCCAAGGTACAGTATTGGACACACTAGCTGCACAAAGAATTTTAAGACTTTAATTTTCAAACTGTTAGGCATGGCCAGAGATGCTGACCAGTGAAATTGAGGGAAACATATTTTCTTGAGTATCTGATGGTGGATACAAATACTGAAATTCAGAACTGGAGATTTTGGAGTCTGTGTTGTCATCTTTTTTCATAAAAATATGTTGAATCATGAAACTGTTCATGTTAATAGCTGTCCAAGATTATTTGTCTGCAGTGGGGTCTGTTCTGATGCTGTAGTTGAAGAATACCTTCTGTATCATATGTAGTCTGCAGATGTGTATGGCTATAGCAGGGTACTGTAAATGAGAGGTTTTGATCCTACCTCTTATCTGGAAAATCTGAAACTCCTTTTAAGCTACTAAAGCTTCATGTGCCTCAATTCCTGTGTCTGTTTCACAGATAATAGAGGCAGAACATAGTTCTTGCTTATGTTTATAAAGTGTTCCCAGAGAAAAGTGCAACTGACTGGTGAAATGGTATATTTGACCTTTCATATTTGTGTGTAGCAAAATGAAGGGGTTTTTGTTGCTTTTGTTTTGGCCTTTCCTGGACTGTCTCTTTGGACAAGTGGATTATAAGATGCCTGTTCTGAAATGCCAGATCGATTGAAAATGCTGTGGTCCATGCATGAATTATTTCTCCTAAGTATGCTTGGAATAATGTGAAATGGGGACAGGCTACCTTGAGAATTATTTGTGGAGACATTAGGAAGCTTGTTGTGTTAATTGAATGAAGAAACATGGTTCTGATAGTAGATGTACATGGGATAAAAACTGTATTTGTGAGTGCACTTTGAAATACGAACTTTTTCTAACTCTTTGACCTGTAGCTTGCTCATTTTCAAGACATTCTCCAAGCCTCTCAGCTGATTCGTGTGCCTGGTGTATAAAGATAAAGGTGCATTGCTCAGTCACAAGATCAACTATGCACGTAGCAAGTCCTTCTTTTCTTCTTCCAAACTTTAGTTTGGCGTGATTTTTGCTGGTGCTCAGAAGAACGTTGGCTGTGCTGGAGTTACTGTTGTAATAGTACGTGAGGACTTGCTGGGATTTGCACTGAAAGAATGCCCAGTAGTACTGGATTACAAAACACAAGTCACGAACGGCTCTTTGTATAACACTCCACCATGCTACAGGTAATTTAACCCTGGTCTTGGGTATCTTACTCAGAAAGGTGCAGCACTGCCATCTGCTGCTCTTACTGGGAAAAGTTTCAGAAGTTGAGTAGTTGCATTCAAGTCGTATCATTGGAGTGTGAAAACGTGAGAAATGTCCAAAACTGCATGTCTGCATTAGGCTTTGAGGTTGCCTAGTGGGACCCAGCCATAAAACACATCATATTTTTAGAAGCGAATATTTTTTGTCATAGTTCGATTGCAAAAGTTCAGGATCTTGTTCTGACTTACATGAGTGCAACTCTAGTCAAATCAGTGGTGAGACTTCTATCAACTGCAGATAGGTAATTTGACACTTAGTCTTGCTTATTGCATAGTCAGTATAGATTTGATTTAATTTCTTCCTGAGATTGTTCTTAGTTTATGAACCTTCAGATCTGTATTGAATTTCTTTGCTGGGAAATGGTAAATATTGTTAGTGAAGGTTTTGCAGTTTTGCAAGACTATGTATTCCTCTCTAGCTACAGAATTCACTACTCTTGGTTTTGAAATCAAATTGAAAAGGATTGTTTTAAAGGTATTGTAGTCATTGCTTCACTTTTCTTTGGTACAGCTCTCCATATTTCTTTACTGCTGCCTCAGTGTTTCACTTGGCATAAAAAAAAAAAATTGGTCTGGTTTCATAAGCATTCATTGTGATCAAGATCATAAAGTTGGCATGTACCTGGTAGTTTGATGTATACAAGAAGCAGAACATACTGCAACTTGCTCTTTTGAAATTCCTATTTCCTAGCTACTGATAGCCAATGAAATGAGATTTAGCTACTGGAACATTTAAGTGTTGACCCATTCTTAATATGAAATATTAGTGCCAACTAAAATGATTTGTTTTAACAAAATCTTCAAAGCAGATATCCTTTTTTTCTAGTAGTTTTTAAAATTACTTTGAAAATAATGATTCCTGCTTTTAAAGATAGGGTTTCCTGTTGATCTGGAGAATTTATGATGTAATCTTATACTGATGTTTAATCTTATACTGATGTTTAATCTAAGCTCTCATAGCTTTTCTGTGTATACCAGAATTTGCAAAGTAAGTTGCCTAATGATGTCCAACAGATATTAAATGCACTATATAGGCATAAATTACAGTAGTTCCTATCTATAAAGCCTGCCTTAATGCCATCGCTTACATTCAGTAGAACTTTAAGTGATACTAGAAGTATCTCTGAATTTATTGATTGTATGCTACTGCAGTGACACCAAGGTAGGTGTCTTAATTTAGCAAGAGAATAGTAAATTTAGTGAGCATATGTTTATTTCAGATTTTACAATGCACAAGTAGTTTTCCAGTTACATACTGTGGAGTAGATAGTGCTGTAATGATGTACTGTCGAGTCCTCTGGGTATACCCAGTATTCTTAGGACTGCTGTTAGGACAAGAATCAGCCTTACAACACTTTTGGATTTTTGTCTTCTCTCCAAATCTAGACTTGTAACCTTGACTGTAGGTATGTCTTTTTTGCCCAGTGATTGATTAAAGTCTCTATTTCTCACAATCTGTTTTCTTGACTGCCAAGTCACACATACTGTCTTGGACACTGTGTGCTTGATCATGCCAGGTTTTAAATCCAGCCATTCATGTTTTCCAAGAACAAAGCTATTTCCATTTGAAAACCCAAAGTTCTTAATCTCAGCACTTGAACATAGTGTTGCTCCTGGTTTGAAAGGCAAACCAAATTAAATTATGCGGCTTTATTTTAGCCACTGCAAAGAACTTCTGAAAGTGCTGCTTTAGCTGTAATTCAGTACCTGTCAGCAACATTGTCAGGGTAGTGGGAGATGAAGAGATGAAAATAAAATTGAACAGACTTTTTCCTTTCTGGTCTCTGGCCTGCCAGATTTCACTCCATGGTACAGACCCACATTGGAGTACACTCCAGAATTCAGAATGTAACACAGACTGAAGATGTTGGCAGGGCGTACATGTTTGGCTTGGCTCTAAATGCCTGTTCCTTTTTTTTTTTAAGGAACTGGCAATGCTTACCAGCTCTTTTCATCTGCTCTTTTTCTTGCACTCTAATGGTTTACTGGCAAGCAGTCAGAAAATATTAACTGAATTTGCAAAAGCTACTTCAGCAGTATGTTGAATTAAAGTGATGCTAGTGGCTTCAACCCGTTGGTACTGTAGAGGCTGACTTTGACCCTAACCTGCTTTGCTGAAATTAACAATGAATTTGCTATAAAGATCTTGTTTCCAAGCTCCAGAATGAATTTTGCATTTAAAATTCCTCCAGAAACATTTTGACTAACTTGAAAGGGAAAAAAAAAGTTTCAGCTGGCAGATCTTGCAGTTGACTCTGAGGCTGACTTCTTTAAGCTTTACTTGTCCAAGAAGTCTTGCTCAGGGAAATTAGGGTAAGAGATGAATGTGGTGCTGTATATTAGGCAAGGGCATAAGCTACGCCTTACTTAAATCCTTCCCTCTGGAGTATTTGACAGCATGCTGTCAATCTTAACGAAGTTGTGCATTCAGAGGTATAAGGAACTTTGTATGAAATGCAATCTGTAATCTTGGTTATTCTGCAGTCTTTTGACAGCGTTCAAAGATTTGATGCTGGCATCCACTGAGAAAGTAGAAGTGGAAAAAAAAGTTTAAAAGAGCCCCCTGCTTGATACATGTTCAGGGCAACTTGTAATGTTCTGTGAGCACTCCCTTAGAATATGTAATGAAGGGATTAATAAAAGCAAGCTTGTTGGAAGAATGCCATAAATTTGTGAGCAGGTTTTTTATGTTAACTATTGACTTGTGGGAAATGGCTGAGCTTGAACAAGCAGAGTTTTGTAGCAAAAGCACAAAGGCCTAGGGTATTTTTTTTAAATGTTGCACTTACTAGCAAGCATTGAAATACTTGGTCTTAAGTCATGTGATGCTCACAGGCCTCCAAATCTGTACTTAGAGCTTGAATGGTAATGAATAATTGATACATCATTATTTGTTTTGCCAAGCTTAAGTATCTATGTGAGCAAAAAGATGTTTTTAGAGAGAAAATTAATTATAGTTTTTATTTTCAGTATTTGTGAAAATGATTAATTTCTGGCATTATTAATGTGTGTACATTTGAGATTCCCTCCTGTGTCTTTGCTACAGCAACTCTGCAGGGTGGATGCTACTAAGTTTTGTGCTGTTTGGTGCTTTCTTGGGCTTGACAGGCAGCTGTGTGGTCAATGAACTGACAGTCCCTGCAGCATGTCTGTGATGTTCTTGGGAGCTGTGGAGTGGCTGCAGAAATCCTATGGGATTTATCCTTCTGTGATTCAAAGTGTTAAGATTGGTACAACACATTGGTGTATCACTTGAATTTTGGAGTACTCATCTGTGTCCAAAGAACAATGCTCACTTAGAACCATCATAATTTGTAATATAGTCTGGATTCTGACTTAACCTTAAGCATCCTAACCCAAAATGTATCCTTATGTTGTTGAAATAATAACTATTGAATGGGACTGCCTTTTTCATTTGTGCATATGTTTTTTGTTTGTTTTTAAATCTGACTGAAAAGTTTTTTCCTTTTGCAGTATTTATATCATGGGATTGGTACTGGAATGGATAAAGAATAACGGCGGAGCTGCAGCTATGGATAAACTTAGTTTAATCAAATCACAAATGATATATGACATTATAGACAAATCTAATGGATTTTATGTGTAAGTTGCTGTGCTTCCCACCTTTTCAATGTTTGTTGCAGAGCCAAATATTCTTACTTTTAAGAGTTGACTGCAGCAGTTGACTTTTCAGCATATAGAAATTTGTGCAATCGATTCACTTGAGAGTCATCCCTATACAGATAGTTATCATTCCAGTAGGAAGTTATTTCTAGTTATGCTGTATAATTATTTGTGAAGCACGTTAGTAGCATATGTTCTAAACTTAATGAAGTTAAGTGGCCTAGGAGAAGAGTGTTTTTTAAAAACAAACAAACAAAAGAGCAGATTGTGGTTTATATGCTTACTTGAATACCTTGGGGAACCAAACCAGAGAAAGTGGTTAGTAAGAAACTGCAGAGACCACTTTTGCATCATTCTTCCTGCTGTCTCTTTCAGTAGTCAGACTGTGTTCTCTCTGTGAAGCAGAGAAGTTTTATTAGTTGCGCTAAGTTTGGAAATATTTCTGAAACAGGAAGAGGAAGATCAGGCTTAGCTGTTGTAAAAATGTCATGTTTTCTTTATGTACAGTTTATTTTCCTCAGTTATTCTTGATGGTTTTCCAAAGCAGATTTAACCCTCTGATCTTTACATGTTGTTGGCAAGGTATTTTTATGATCACAGTACCCACAATAAATATAGATGAAAGCAGTTGTAGTTTAGAATAATTCTAATTCTCACCAAGCACAGAAACTAGTAATTGACTATGAAAATGCACAATATTTTCCCTAGCTTTTAGTATAAAATCAACAGTTTTGGGACCTAATTACTTTAAAGTCAAAATTGAGATAGGACAAATTGAATTTGAACTTCAAAGCTGACTATCACCTTAATTGGCAGGGATATAGTGGCATCATAATGCTTAATACATTCTGCTTATCCATTTAGTTAATGAAAACAGCTTTGCCTTTAAGACTGTCATGATCAGGACTGTAATCCTATGCTACTGAAATCCTAAGAGTTTTCGTAAACCTCAGTAAGTAAATGAAGCCTTGAGGGGAAAAAAAACCATTTTGTGACAAGTAGAAATCTTTTTCTGGCAAGCTGGTCTTAAGTCTTTTAGTGAATAATGCAATGCAGGTGTGACGGTAAGTAGTCAATTGGGAAAGCAAAGTAAGCTTCACTGAGTTGTATGTATCTTACTAAAGAATACAGTTAAGTCTCTGGATTATTTCTTTCCTATTGGATCTATGACTAAAACCAAAATCTATATGAAGGTGCCTTCTCTGCGCTAACAGGCAACCTAATCTGTGGTATGCTTGTTAAGTGACATGCATCAGCATGACAGGCTTTTATTCCACAAAGTGCTGTCATCCCTTTGCAGTTTGCTTTTCAAAGTCTGCCCTGGCTTACGTTGGGTTGCCTAATAGCAACTATAGTGTAGCTACGGTTACTCACTTACAGGAATGATTATAAACATAGGCCTTTCTGCAGTTTTCGTGCTTGCATCTGAAGCACAAGATTTGCATAAGCAGATGGTATATTTTTTTCCATGCAGTTTATAAGAACTTACTCATAATGAATTCTTGCAAAAGTCTACATCATAGCCTTAGCAAGGCATAAATCTGGAGACTTTATATTTTCTTCGTAACTAGAAAGTCTAAAGAAAAATGTTTAAAGAGGAGAAATTTTGCTTTAAATGTGCCTTGAATTTTCAGCATTAAAAGAAATCTTAAGAGATTAAAGAGCTGTAATGTACTTCATGTATGTTGTGGCCATGTATGCAGTGTACTATTTATTCTAGATATATCTCTTCCATATTTGAAAAGTTCATGTTCTGTATGATACTAATTGAGACTACTAACAGAAGTCTTTAATGTTGATGTAAATTTTCTAATGCTGCGTTCTTATGCTTCCATTAACTCTGTTTTGCTGGATCAGGCTTTGTTCTGGTAGCACTTGTGACTAGCTGGGTAAAAATAAGTGTGCCAGTCTTACAGAGCAAAAACTAGCCTAGGTCTAGTGAATGTAATTGGAAATGCCATGGCTGGGATGGTTGTTTTTGTTTGTGGGGTTTTTTTTGTTAATAGGTATGTTTACAAACCTCTTATGCGCTTCTCTAGGACAATTTTGAGCATGTCAGCAAGGGTTAATAGGCTTTCCAGATTCTATTGTACTTAAAAAATGAAGGTTGCTTTCTTTCTCAGGAAGTAATGACTTTTTCAGTTATGGAGGATTTACTTTGGTGTTGAATAGATGCATTTATTTGCTTTCTGAAATGGTATATAGCTCAAAACATGTAGCACAAAATGGATTAATCATTTCGTTCTGGAATCTTTCTAGGTGTCCAGTGGAGAAAAAGAACCGAAGCAGAATGAATGTCCCTTTTCGTATTGGTAGTACCAAGGGTGATGAAACACTGGAAAAGAAATTTCTTGAGAAAGCTGTGGAACTTAACATGATATCTCTGAAAGGGCATCGGTAAGTATTGGTCAGATGAATCCATTTCCCATGCAGAATAAACTATTATTACCAGTGGTATGGCAGCAGGCATTGTACATTTTTTTTTTTTCCCCTACTTTTCAATTCAGATCTGTGGGAGGAATCCGGGCCTCTCTATATAACGCGGTGACTGTAGAAGATGTTCAGAAGCTTGCAGCCTTCATGAGAAGCTTCATGCAGATGCATCAGTCATAAATGCCCATGGGTTAGAGTGATTCCACACATCTACGAAGGAGAAGCTAAGGGATTCAGAAGTCAATGTGGTACTGCACAGGCATAGCGCACAAGTTATATTTCCTTTTACTTCCTGTAGCTCTTTTAGTTAACTGTGTGGGATTGAGGCCAAATCTTGCAGTGATTTGCTGGCCTTGGTTTTGGAGGTGAGAATCCCCAGAGTGATCAAGATTAGTTCCAAAATTTGCAAAACACTATTCTTAATGTGTAATTAGAATGTGAGTAGCATTGTAAGATACGATAGATCTGTTTCTTGCTTCTAGTCAGTCTCCAGCAATGCTTTTTTTCAGTAAACTTCAGCAGGTAAAGTTTATTGTTGTAAGCTTTGTAATGCTTTACAAATACTCTGCACAGTGAAGCTAAAGCCAACATTAAATGTTCTCTAGATAGTTGTTTCATCAGGTATATTCTAACATACCTGCTAGTGTACTATCAGCAGTATTTAGCAGTTAACATAGGTGCTCCTAATTTAAAGACCTTGCTTTCAGACTTCTGAACCTATGCTTGAAGTGCTATCTTAACAGTTCCATACAGCTATACCCACTGTGGTTAGTCTGTAGGACTGGGCCTTTTTAGTGTTATCATTCATTAGCTTAAAGCTAAGACGCATGAGTCCGTAATGAAATACAACAATAAGATATTTACTTCTCTATTCATTTTATATATTACACTTCTCTAGGTTATTAATTTTATGTTCTTATTTTGGAGTGTGCATATTTGCTTCTGCCAAAAACTTGGTTTTAGTTTGTTAACCTTGTGCAAGACAAAGCTGCTGTATTCCATTTAATGGATTTGGGGCTTGTGCTGCACTGACTTCCTAGCCTGAGGTGCAGCAGGCTATCTTCTCTGGTGCTTCCTAAATGTCTTCCCTCTCTAATTGCTCCAGTATTTTCTCTGCCTTTTCATTGCTTCAGTCCTGTGCCCTTTTATGTGGGGATTTGCCCAGCTGCAGTAAATAGAGCTTAAATTCTGTGCCTTTTTCCTGACTCTATCAATTACTGGTCCAACTTTCTCACCTCAGCTTGTTTATTCCAGATTTTGGTATTTAGCTGGAGTGGGAACTGTGGTTATGTAGAAAAGCTTTAGAAAAGCTGGTTTTGTACATTTGAGTGAGTTTTTCCTCTGCGTTTACTGCCAGTGACCATATATTGACATTAGCCTCTTAATTGTAGAAGCTATCTGCTGGTATCACACTGTTTAGCCTTACTGCAGCTGGTTTTAGACTGTAAAACTTTGGTACAGGACAGGCATGTTTTGATTTATATTTACCAGTACAATTTAGTAATGATGATGGTGGACTGTCTCTTTCTTGGTGGAAGCTAACAGGAATCAGTGGAGTTTTGCTGTGGCTGAGTTACATTCCTATTTGAGAAACCATCATTTTCTGAGTACCATTTTAAGATTTTTGTCAACTTACTAAACTCTAATTAAAGAAAATGTTTGAAGAAAATAAAATTTAATCAGAGCATGCTATGAAGTACCTGTGTTTGTCTGAAGCCTCTGTTATTTATTACAGAAGGATGAGAGGTCATGCATAATATTGTGTGGGAAGTGTGTTCCAGTATTACACTTTCCCTGAAAAGCAAGCTTCACTATGTTTAGTTTCTTCCTGAAAATAGTCATTCCTACAAATAGCACAGGAACAAAAGTATTAATATGAGAAAGCTCTGAGAACCTTTTTTGTCCTGTCAAGGATCGAACTGAGGCTTTATATTTTTTTAATTTTCTAAAATTTTACTTCCTCTGAATTTTCAAAGAATGGTAGGGGTTGGAAAGACCTCTGGGGATTGTTTAGTCTGACTCCCTTGCAAAAGTAAGTTTACAGGAAATGTGTCCAGGTGGATTTTGAAAGTCTGTAGAGGAGGAGATGCTACAACCTGTCTGGGCAATCTCTTCCAGTATTCTGGCACCCTCAAAGTAAAGAAATTTTGTCTTGTGTTTAGGTGGAGCTGCCTATGTTCTAGTTTGTCAGTTGTCTCCAGGCACCACTGAAAAGAGATTGTCCCCATCCTTTTGACAGCTGCACTTCAGATTATAAATGTTAATCGGATGCCCTCTCAGTCTTCCCAGGATAAACAGCCCCAAGTGTCTGAACCTTTCCTTGTAAGAGAGATGATCCAGTCCCTTCATCTTTTTAGCCCTCTCCTGAGCTTTCCAGTAGTTCCCTATCCCTTTAACTGGAGAGCCCAGGACTGGGCACAGTACTCCAGCTGTCCTCTTTAGAGCAAAGACAGCGGAGAACCTCCCTCAACCTCATGGTTTTTTCTTAGTGCACCCCAGTATACCGTTAGCTTGCTTGGTCATGAGGACATGTTGCTGGCTTCTGGTTGACTTGTCATGTGAACACTCCCAAGTCATCCTCTGCAGAGCTCCTTTCTACCAGGTCAGTCCCTAACCTGTACTGGTGTATGGGATTATTCATTCCCAGGTTCAGGACTCCATGTTTGCCCTTGCTGAACTTTGTTTGCCTCTGCCTGACTCTTCAGCCTGTCCAGGTCTT
>WBNM01001000.1:273201-338372 GCA_013399055.1 Ramphastos sulfuratus | reverse complement strand
TCCCAAACCCACATCAGTGGCAAAGGAAAATCCAAGGGGAAGGAGAATGCAATGCCTACACTCAGAAAGTAACAACACACAGGATAAGGATTGAGAAGTGGAAAACTCTATGCAGTCTTAGCCTAAGAAGAAGGAAAAACAAGAGAAAAAGACACTGAGAATCTCTTCAGTTCCAATATCCAAATGCAGAGAAGAAAATACAAGAAAACAAAAATTTCGTATTAAAAAGCCATGGAAAATACTATAAAGTCCGGGGTGGGGGGGGGAGTGTGGAAGGAGATGGATCTAGAGATAATGTGAATGCTTTGTCATCACTTATCATAAGGTTAAGAAAATAAAATGATGACTGGACATTGCAGATCAAACACTGAGCATAACATCATCCAGAAGTTCTGTCTTTCTTCTTCTCAATAGTTTCACTGAACTGCATCAAATTTGGTGAGAAAGAAGAATGAAATTTAAGTGCTCCTTTCATATACAGGGGAAAAAAAAAAAAGGAAAAAAAAGAAAAAAAAAGAAAAAAACCCACTACATAAACCCACCAACACCGGAAAAACTAAATGACAAAAATCCAGACCACAGACTACAAAACTTGACAAAAGACATTCAAGCCAGCCAGCCATTATCACAAAAGAAGAAATAGCATGGATTTGTTTCCACAAATAGCTACCACATCTTGGAGAGCTTGAAATGCATTGAAGTGGAACCCAGTGGAGGCCACAGAGAGGAAAAGAGGGCAGCAAAGGTTATTTGAACCAAGAATACATGTATTAACTGAGATACAGTCATGTTGAGCAAACGTTTTGGAGGTAATAGAGTACAGATTTAGAGATCATGGAAGAAGAAAGGGGCAAATGAGTTCAAAGAGACCTCATTGACTCTGCCATTCATTCTTGACCTCTAAAATACTTGCTGTTTGTGATGAAAGCAGTGACACAGGCTTTGCCATAGCCTTGTTAATTAACTAATTATTTAAGGCCATAATCATAACAAGAGCTACACAAACAGCATCCAGAACATACTGTCATTCACTAGATCAACTTATATCCAAGGAAAACTACATTCCTGGTTTATTTTCTTCCTTTCAGCCTCCTACAGAATTATGATGACGTGTTAATGGCTTAAATGTACCTTTAGCAAGTTGGTACAAAGCTCAGCTTTCACTGATAATCAGCAACTCGAAGGAGCCCATAATAATGCTTTAGGTTCAGTTCTGAGTGGCTGAGGGCCTTCCCCCTCTTCATAGCATTCATATGGTTTTGATTTTGATGCCTTCTCCAGAGGAGACTAGCAGTAGTTTGCAGGTATGGGGGTGATGGAGTTTAAGAGTGTCATTTACATTTCTGAGGGGTAGTTTTCTAGACTTGCCTAATGCAGTTCAACATTTGAACAACAGAAATGACCAGGTTTAAAAGTGACTGTAACCACTCAGAAAGGAAAGAACAAATACCTCTTATCAATGGGTATCTGTTCACTGTGCAAGAGTGTTTAAAGAAAGCAAACTTGAGGCTGGATAAGGCATATGAATAGTAAAAAGTATTGCAAATTGCATCACTCTTCATTAACTTTTACTGCAGAACATTGAGTTATACTCTGATTATGCTATGGAATAAGCAGAAATAAAAGTAGTGCCAAAACACTGATGTGTATAACCACAGATACCAACAGGTTTCTAAAGAATGAAACAACTGGAGCTACCCACATCCATCCCTCCAAGGCTGCTCCTCCACACTGCCAGATAAAAGCTGCACAAGGGCCCATAGGGTACGAATCATTTCACTATGAGCGTCCTACCACCTCAGAATCACCACAGAGCAGCACAATAGTTACTTAGCCATGTCCTTATGGGCTTCTGAGTGAGTTACAGCACAAAGCTGGAAAGCCAAACCTGAAACAAACAAATGCACACTGAAAGAAATGGAGATACAGTTAGAAAACCATTTGAGAGTTGAACAAAGTTTTTTGCACCCCATAAAGCAATTAAATGAGTTGAACTAGGCATAGAAGCATGGATCTACCACCATGGCAAAGATGGGAAGGGGTGGGGAGTGAAGAACATGTCTGTTTAAACTCTTCTATTGACATCCTACTTGGTTTGTACATTATGAATTTGTTTTTGAAGAAATGGTGAAATTACATATCCTGCTTTATGCTGTAATAGAACTTGTTTGGTTTTAGTTTAAAGCCTTTGTTTTTCTTTGGGAAGAGGAGATGAAGAGTGAAGATGTTTCTCTCAAACCTTTTGCCAATGTGGGGCCTTGTCAGTAGTAACACATATTTGTGAGTCCACTCCATAAGATCAAAAAAAGAATTAAAAAAAAAAAGAGGGGAAAAGAGGGACAAAAAAATAGTGGGGGAGGGACAGAAAAGGGGAGAAGGGAAAAAGAAAAAAAAAGAAAGAAAAAGAAAACAGAAAAAATAAAATATAAGAAGAAAAGGGAAAAATTAAGGAAGCAAGCCTGGTTATTTTCTGAGAGCTGCGTGTTCTGCGAATGATCACGAGAGTTCGATCGCTTACAAGATGTCAATGCACCAATTTAAAATAAATATTTATGTTATTTATTTCACATACTAATCTAAAACTGCTGGACTGGGATTCTAAGTTTACACCTGAAGTGGTACAAATACTGTTCTCACGGTATTTCTGATGTCTCTTTTTCAATGGTTGTTAACAAACTCTTTGATAATCAGACTTCTCAAAAGTGTCAGAACATCTTGGCCAGCCAAAAACCTCTATTGCTTTCTACACTCTACATCCAATAACATCAATACTAAATTTCACATCTCCTCACACAGGCCTTCATCATGGCAAATAAAACAAGGAGTGATTTAACAAAGTATACATTGAAAAGGAACAAAACTTTCATCAGTTTTTCCTCACATTGCCAGTACAGACTTAGTGGAACAACTAGAATTTTCTCTCCAAGAGGCAAACTCCTTCAGGAGAATCAGCAAAAACATGGAGTGTTTGAGGGTGAACAAGTAGCTTCTCACTCTATTAGAGTGAATACTAGAGTAAAAACTACAGTAGAGAGTTTCTCATTCTCTACTACAAAGGGATCTAGTGATGGAGCAAAAGGTAATGGCTTCGAACTGGAAGAAGACAGATTTAGATTAGACATTAGGAAGAAATTCTTCCCTATGAGGCTGGTGAACAGTTTGCCCAGAGAATCTGTGGAGCCTCCAGCTCTGAAAGTGTTCAAAACCAGGCTGGGTTGAAGTGTTGGATCAAGTGTTCAAAGCCTTGAACAACCTGGTCTAGCACAGAAGGTGCTCCTACCTGTGGCAGGGAGGTTGGAACAAGATTATCTTTAAGGTCCCTTCCAACCCAGACCACTGTATGATTCTATTGCTTTACTCTTCTAATTGACTCCCAGAACCCTTCTCAGAGTGATTGGTCTTCCAGGCTATCAAAAAGTGTATTTTGCCTCTATCACACACTTCTTTCAATTCTAAAGAACATTATATCCACCTTGTAGTGCCACAATTGGAGATGATCTCTTCCCATCTGGACACATATGCTGTACCATCAGATCCTTGCCACACCAGCTAAGAATACTGACCCAGAACAGTACAAAAATACTAAACATACAGAGAGTGTCAGAACAGTCTGAATGTGGGTATAATACACCACCAGCTCAGCCCTATGAACGTTTTTTTCAATCTGTTGTGAAATCTGTACTTTTGTCATTGAACTTCCTTTGCATGCTTGGAGACTGACAATCTGCTGCACCAAATTTCCAGCTGCCACAGCTCAACCCAGCAGTGTTGCATGTCACAGTTTAGGATTAAACACGCATGATGCAGGGAACACTTACAATACATCCCTTATGATGAGAATGAAAACATAAATAAGGAAATTAAAAAGCCCATGTCTAAAATAAAAATAGCAGTTACTGCCGCAGAGACTGTATGAGGCAGAATGAGAATTGCATTTCAGCAAAACTGCAAATGCTCCTAAAGCCAGACAAGAAAAACCTTCTCCTTTGCTCAGTGGGATATTAAAGTTTACAGCTGTACTTCTTATTTTTAGATAGTTCTTTGAATGCGTAGCTTCTGGCTTCCTTAATTTCTTTTGTATGTAATATGTTTGGATTTCTTTTTTTTTTTTTTTTTTTTTTTTTAAGAGCTGAACAGTCATAAATCAGTCCAGGCTGTGGAGGTCTTAAAAAACGCAACAGTTAAAACTGTAACATTCATAAATACTTTTATTACCCCTTCCAGGCCTGTGGAATGGTTTGACATTCATGTCTCTAACTTGGCACAATAACCAGCATAATTTTGGACGTGAGCAAGCACACTAACACCGTCTCATTTCAGGCTGTGTAAGCAAGTAGAAGAGCTTATGCACACTCCTTATGTGCAGCAAGTGTTGTTAGTGCTATAAAGTGTGTATGACATAAAGCAGGGAAGAAATCTCATACTCATTTTTCATAGAGAAGAATCGCAATTGTTAGAGACCGATTCGTGTTGCTGACAGACACATACTACACACCTACAGGCAATCTGGTTGCTGCTTCCAAAGGGTACAGGCATGCTGGGGAACCTTGCTGAGTGAGTACTAATAAACCTCTGGAAGAGACATCATCACGGTTCTCCTAATGAGCTGGCTGATGATCTTTCAGTTCCACCAAGTGAAGAAATTAAAATGAGTCCAAGTACAGAAGCTGTGATCCATATCCAAAGAGCCAAGCAGGGGGCAGAAGGAATAATCAGTTGTCTTAAGATGTAGCATTAAAACTGATGGGTCTGGTTTAGCTGTGAATGAAGATTTGAGTCACCATAATACACAGGATTTGCAAATCATCATGGAATCACAGAACGGTTTGGGTTGGAATGGATGTTAAAGATGATCACCTAGTTCCAACCCCTTTGCTATGGGCAAGTACCTCTCCCACTACACCAGGTTTCTCAAGGCCCTTCCAACCCACCTCTGAACACTTCCAGAACTCAGAGCCTCCGCAACTTCCCTGGGCATTCTCAGAGAACTGGTACTAAACTCTCTTTGGAAATGTCAAGCATTGTTTTTACTCTCAGGTCACCTTTACAACTGGACATATGCTGTTGGATACCACAGCTCCTTAGCCATGCATTCTGTTAAATCTCCTCACTACAAAAAAGACATCGGCATGCTGGAGAAGGTCCAGAGAAGGGCAATGAAGCCAGTGAAATGTTTAGAGCATGAGTCCTGTGAGCAGTGACTGAAGGAACTAGGGTTGTTTAGTCTGGAGAGGAGCAGACTCAGGGGAGACCTTTTCACTCTCTACAAACATCTGAAAGGAGATTGGAGGTGGGAACTTATATCTTCTCCCACGTAACAAGACAGGAGGCAACAGCCTCACGTTGCACCAAGAAAGATTTTGGTTGGACATTGGGAAAAATTCACTGAAAGAGTGGTCAAGCCCTGGAACAGGCTTCTGGTTTAATCATCATCATCCCTGAGGGACATAATAGATATATGGATGTGGTGCTGAGTGACATGGCTTAGAAGCAGACTTGCTAGCATTAGGTTCATGGTTGGACTCTATATCTTAGAGCCTAAACAAATGTAAGATTCCAAAAAAATGGTAGAGTTTAGATGTAAAGCAGGCTCATACCAGAAAACCACATCTAGTTGTAATCTTTATTTTAGGTTAGACAATTCCTTTTTTATTGCTTCTAAGCTAACCCTCTCCCACACTTTCGGTCAAACTTGTTTTGTTCAAAACAATGCTCTGCAGTTCCGGAAAATGTCTGGAAGAATTAGTTGTTTTGTAGGAAACTCAGAAGAAACATTCTGCATGTGGCCCTCTGAGACTGACACATAGTAGAGACTGGGGAAAAAAAACCACAAAAGATAAGTCCATCAGAAGCTACCTTCACACTCACATATGATGCAAGATGTGTTGGCTATCTCAAGGCAAGGGAGGGCAAGGATGAGATCTAGCAAACAGAGCTAGAAGTAGTTAGGGAGAAACCCAAACACTACACACAACATTTAGAGAAACAACTGCCAAGTGCATAATGTAGAAATTCAACACAACACAGACACTGCCATCGGCTACCCCTTTAAATCAAAAGATCTGAAGATCTGAGTCTGAACATGATTGCAGCTACAATGCATGAGCCAAGTCAGTGCTAGTGCTTTCAATCAATTCTATTTAAGTTACTTCCATAGCATCCAAGGACCAAAGAACAGAAGTCTTGAGATTACCTATTCTTATGAGGTGACTCAATCAAGTACAGAAGATTTCCTTGATTTAGAATTTATGCAGATTCGCCCCAAATTAAGATTTACTACTGCAAAAGTTAAATGCAAATATTACTGAAGGGGGATGAGAGAATTCTAACTACCCTGAGAACACTTTTGCAATATAGCATTATATTAAGACTCCTATGACACAAGTGGATTTAGTACATATAAGACATTCTATAAAAGAATAATACAAAATCAGGGGGGGGGAAAAAAATCAGATTACAGTTCCCAGACTTTGCTGCATTTGCAATTCATGACAAATATGTTTTCTGTCAAGCTGTCATTTTATATTAGAAGTTAATTTTCCTGCTATTGATCCTCTCTCTGTTTATTCTTTTTCTCATTTTTCAGCTGCCAGTACTTTGGAATGGCAACAACAACCGAAACTCTGATAAAGATCTTGAAGTCCCAAATAAATTTTGCACACATTCATTCCATACCCATCAGCCAGAGTAATTTCTACAGACTCATGCAAACTCCCATTATGGATAATGAGTCACTGTTTAAAGAGGAAAGAGTAGAAATGGCATCTTGCTTTCATGGTGAAGAGGAAGCTAAAAATCAAACAAAGGTACTTCACAGAGTAGGTGTATATAATGTAGCAGTTTCTATACAGATTATACCTTGTTTCTGGAAAACAAAACCAGAGAGAGACAGAAATACGGCCCACAAACCAGGTGTTAGATTTCAGTGAGGACTTAATGCATAAACAGTAAAGGAAAATGAATTGCAGCAGGCATGATTTCCCCCAGCACATTTGAGTACATTTCATGCTCATTAGGGGTTTGGTCACTATGGGCAAGCTGAGTGAAAGAGCCATACATAGACTCTTACATCAACCTTTTCAAGCACATTGTTCTTTTGCTAAGATTTACTGTGTTTGCACTTCTCCAAGCTGTTTTTGGCTGGGAGATAGCACAGGAAAAGGTAGTCCAAAGGAAGTGGAAGCCCTGAGTGTGCAATATCGTTGTGGCCCACAGTGATGGGACCCCCTCTCCTGGAGAAACAGACACACTTTCCCAGCCATGTAAATTCAAGGACAGGAAACCCGTGATATTCCTGGGGTTTGAAGCCAAATGACCACAGCAAATCTTCATGTAATGACAGCAACTAGGAATGTTTTTTTCCCTTGATACACACAAGATTCTTCCTAGGACTGATAAAAACACTGTTAAACACACTAGTCTTCAGAACACTCATTCACATTTAAATGATTAACATTGTCAGGCTGCATTACAATTGCAGTGGAGGAGAAGAATCTCTAGATTAAATCAGTCATGAAACTAATTTACCCTGATTCAGATCTTCCACAGGAGAGATTCCACTGATTGATCAACTCCTTCTATTTCAAACTAAGTCACTTTGAATCTGACAGACATCACCCTTCAGGTGGCTAGCTCATAAAGTTAAAAATTAAAATAGCTCAGACTGAAACACAAAGGCCATTTTGTTTAGCTACAAGTCCAAGTCTTAGACATGTCCTCTTCCCACCTCTAACATCATTTCACATCTTTACAGTTGATGATAATTCTGACTGATCCAGTCATACTTGTTTGGAACATCATCTGCAAAATGTATAAAAGTTAAAAAGTTAAGGCTGTGAAACTTCCTAAAGGGATGTCTGCCACAAGCAACCTGAAAATAATAATCAATACATTACTTCCTGTGGATAGATCACCTTTTAAAAGCAGGCAAATACAGCAGAAATTTGTGGTACCAGTAACTAAGTGTGACAAAATCTAAGTTGCTGCCGGTTTGTAGCCTTCTATACTCAGAGAGTTCTTTCATTTTTGGACTCCCAGATGAGCAGCTTGGCCTCCAATACCACATATTTCCATTGGCATCAATTTCTTATACAATACCACAGAATATACACCTAGGGGACTAACTTTTACACGCTGAGGCAACCGGCTGCTATGCAAAAAAGTGGAACAGCTCTCAGTGAAATTTCTGATCTGGACACTGTGGATTTGTATCTTAATTAAGTGCAAAAAAGAACAGGAGGAAGGAAAGAAGTCATCACAGCTTAGTTTTGTCACTGATGTGAATTTTCAATTTCATTTGGTAATGTATTTCTCTTGTTTGGAGAGTTTCTAAGCACAGCCTCACAGTGCTATGACAAGTTTTTTATATAATAGAAATGATCAAACTCCAGGTACCTCTCTCAGTTTGCAGCACAATTTAGAAGCAGTCAGCAGAGGAAAGGAGCAGTAGCACACTGCTCAGGCTCTATCTGATCAAAGGCAAACTATTATTCCTCACGGCTTAAGGAGCGTTCAACCAGTTTACCTCAAGGCAGGAATGAATAGTAAGGGAAAGGCACTGCAATCCCTGGGAAGTCCTTGCAGCTCTCAGAAAGTCTGCAGAGACAATTTCTAAGATGTATTAAGCACTAAGGTTCTCAGTGCCCAAGGCAAACTGGAAAATATTCCCTCCCTCCAGTTACTTGAACATTAAATCATCACCTGCGGGCTGAAGCTGTCATTTCACACTGAGTAGCATCATACAGTGTCAGAAGTTCTACTCGGATCATTTAATCTCCCCCTCCTCACCCCAACACACGCAGCAGTTTCTTACACAGGCATTAACAGAATAGTGAATTACTCTAAGGAAGAAGTGAGATTTTCATTAATACATAACATAAGTTAAAGTCTTGATTAAATTCAGCAGCTGCCTTCCAGTCACTTCAATCAATTCTACATTGAATTACAGTTTGGGGTTTACATAAAAATATAAAGTTCTCAGCATTTTCTTGTCCAAGTACTAGCCTCAGAATGAAAGGTTTGGTCTAGAAGCAGTAAGACTGGAGCTTAATGATACAATACTGCTGGTGCAAGAACCAGAATGGCAAGATTAATACAATCACTTCAAAGCTGCTCCTGCATTGTAGACTACACAGCATCAAAGTGGCACTAGGGGAAATAGTTGAGGCTGTGGTGAAGATCAGACAGACGAAACTTTCTTCTTTCACTGTCCAGTCAAAGTGCATTGATTGTTTCCTTTTGGTAAAAGGCCGTCTTTCAGAGTACACAGACTGCCACTATGGTATCTCACGTGGCATCTCATGACTAAAAATACAAATACATTAAAAAAGCCAGTCATAAGTTAGCAACTCAATTTATCATTCATAGCATCACACAAACTGGATTAATGAAAAACCAACAAAATAAACCATCATCAGTCTGCAGTAAATTGTTTGATTCACACACAAGAAGTTCATAGAATGCTACAGGTTGGAAGAGACCTTTAGCGGTTGTGTAGTTCAACTCTCCTGAAGTCAGCAGGGACACCTTCAACCAAAGCAGGTGGCTCAGAACCCCATCCAATCACATACAGAATGTTTCCAGGGATGGGGCATCTAACACCTTTCTAGACAACCTGGGGCAGCGTTTCACCACCCTTACTGGAAAAAAATTTATTCCTTATCTCTAGTCTGAATCTCCCCTCTTTTAGTTCAAACCCAGCACCCCTTGTCCTGTGGCTAACAGGCAAGGGTCCTGCTAAAAAGCCTGTCCCACTCTTTCTCATAGGCCACTTTAGGTACTGAATGCCCACAATAAGATCTTTGCAAAGCCTTCTCTTCTCCAGGTTGAACAATCCCAACTCCCTCAGCCTATCCTCACAGCAGAAAGATTCCAGCCCTGAGATCATTTGTGTGGCCTTCTCTGGACACACTCCCACAGATCCATCTCTCTCTTTTGCTGATGACACCAGAGCTGAACACAGCTCTGTAGGTGGAGTCTCACTAGAGCCAAGAAGAAGGGGAGAATCCATCCCCTCCCTCACCCTTCTGCATCAAAAGCAGCCTGGCCAGCCCAGGATGAGATTTGCCTTCTGGTCTGCAAGAATTTAACGCTGTCTGTAACATTTCATATACAGGATAAAGCCAAAATTCAGGCCATAGATGTTGGAATTCCTGTGAATTGCTGTGTTAGGAGTAGTGTTCAGTTTGTAAATGCCTACCCACAGAACAGTGAACAATTACTTAAAAACTAAGTAATGCAAACTTCTTAACTCTGCTACACCACGAATTACAAACTAGCTCCAGGAAGAAAAATCCACAAAATAACCTGTGAAAACCTGGTAGAGCCAAACAGCCTTTCAGCAATTTACTATATAAAGTAGCCCACTTACAGCACAACCTACAGAATGACAGATACTAGGTAATGATTGTGTTTGCAAAAAAAAAAATTAAATAATGAGAGATGGCACACATCTGACATCACCCTTCTGCGGACTACCTCTTTTCCACACTACCTTTTCTCAAAATAGAGGATCAAAGCTTTTCTATTCAAAACAATTTTGCAATGGAGCACATTCTTTCAGAGCTCACATACACCTGACTAACACACAGAAATCAGCAATCGCTCCTAGATGAATAGAATAGATTCTCTATCCAATCAATAAGAGCATTTTGCAGATCCAGTTTTACAAGGAGAGTTGACCTAAGCTACAGCATACTGGGCTGATGTACATACTGATCAGACATCAGAAATATAGTGTATTTATATTTTATCATAACACACAATTAAGCATAAAAATAGTATCCCCAAAAGGTTAATTCATCAACCATGTTGATAAAAGTCTATCTTCAAATAGTATCTCATTTCTGATGTGTATTTTATCCTGAAGAATCTTAAAGAGGCTTTGAAAAATGCAACAAAGCACTGTATAAACTATATACATTACACTATTCACCTCTCAGGTGAACTCTAGCACCTGTTTGACACTGAGCAGTGCAGCTACGCAGCAGGCCACAGCTTGAAACAGAACAGCTTGCTGTATTAAAACTGCAGATGGAGTTCAGAGCCAAAATAATTGCAGATGGAATTCCATCAGAAGGACAAGGTTAAAATTCCTTTCACTACTACTTGGAAAAGTTTGTAGAACTTTAATTACTAAAAAGGTTTCCCTATAGCTACTCTTATTTTGAATTGACATGCTTTCACTCAACTGGCAGTTTCAGTAGTCAGTAAAATCACAAAGGAATCATATCCTCAGCCAGAGTTTCCTGACAGACATTGCCTGTTAGAACGAATTCAGAATTTTCCATCAGATGCAGGTAAGCCTTTTCAAAGCTTGATTCACAGCTGGGAAGGGGCCACACTCATTTACCTTTACTGTTAGCATTCATCAGGTGGATGGCATCTATCATTTTTTAATGCAAATACCATGGTGACACTTTCAGCAAGATTTGTTTGAAATTGCTTCTTCTCTCAACACCAAGAAAGAAGATTGACATGTCAAAAAAGTCATTTGGAAGGGACACTTCCCACTAGGTCAGGTCATCCTCCTGACACCATTTTGTTGTCAAATGTAGTCTCTCCATACATTCCCCACATTAAGAAGCCTCTGTTTCCTGGCAGGGCCAAATCCCTGATATGGTGCTGAAGAACACAGGCCACCAGAGGCAGGTGTGGGGCTGCCTCACTGTGGTAGTAGGCCAAAACAGGCCAACATAAGTCCTACTCAAACCTGGTATAGGTTCTGGCTGGTCCAGACATGATCCCCCTCTTACCCACCCCCCTCCCGCCCCTTTCTTGTCAGGGTCTAGGGAGCATTGGAGGAGGACAAAAGGGCCTGGAGCCACAGAGTCTGGGGCCAAGATATATGTCCTCCCTTTGTGGTAAGCAATAGGCATGTGTAGTGGCCATGCTTTAGCTCTGCTAGGCCCATGCCTTTACCTTCTACGGTTAAGGCCTGGCTTGATGCTATTCTGTTGGCTGACTGTGCTGGTTGTTGGGATTCCCTCTTGGCCAAATTGGTTCTTGGTCAAACAGTAAATACAAGGCCTTGGTAAGCCTCNTGCAAAAGCTGCAGGGACAAGAGGTGCTCCAGACCTGTAAGCCTTGCTGTGCACATTGGCAGCCACCCCAAGCACCGGAGGAAGCCCCAAGCTGCAGCCTGCCAGCCACACTGCATCACCTGCTTGCCTGCACATGTTAAGGGGCCACATCCCTCACAACAGCAGCCTGGCCTGAGTAAATCCGGCAAATTGAGCCTTAGAAGGTTCTAGGTGTCCAGCTACAGCTGCTTTTTAGCAGACAGGCTCCTCTCAAGCACCCCTGGTGGGCAAGCAGCATAATTACTGCTGCCAATCTCTTTCCAGTGTCAATTATTGTTTGCATTTCTGGGTTTTTGCTTAACTGTTAAAATTGCCTGTTCCCTTTGTAAATACCCACAACCATGCCTCTGTACCTTGTAAATAAGTTTTCTGGTGAGATTTAATACTAATAAACAATTCTACTAATATTTTTGCCTGGTTATGAATATTAATAATTCTTATCTCATCACTCACCTGGCTGAGGAGGGGGTTGCCACTTCCTCCCTCTTCCAGTTTCACCCCAGGACTTCCAAGGTTGCTCTTACAGAGTACCAGCCAGGAGCAGTGGTGAGAGTGGAGGTGGTACAGGCAGCAGCTTTCTCTTCCTGCCCCTGCCCTTCCCCAGGGATGCCTTCCATCTTCTCTCAGCTCTGCCACAAAGCTATCCCGTGAGGTAAGAACTCCACTCCCCTGCCTCAAGGACCCACACAATTATCAGAGAATGACAGAAATTAAAAGGAGAATGGCTACAAAAATTAACAGTGGAAAATAAGATGGATTTTAACTGTGTCACCAACAGGAGCATGGCAAGAAAAGTACAGCGACGCAGCTGGTGAAGATGGAGGGTTAGATCCCCAGCAGCTGCTGCAAATCATAGCTTTAATGGCTACAGCAGAGGGTCACACCTGTGACATGGAAAACTGCCCTGCCAAGATGCTGTGAAGGACAGAGAAATTAGGTTTTTCTCTCATACCACATACTTCCAGGATTTGCAGCAAATTTTCCTCCTAGCAGGCTGCTGTCCCAACAGACAGAAGTTAAGATTCATATCCTGACAGAGTGCTTTACAAAAAATAAGGATGGCAAGCAGTCATGAAAAGGCAAGATTCAGTCAAAGCCTGTGGTTTCACACAGATATCAGGACACATGGATACTGCTGTGACAATTAGCTCCTATTCTGTGCCACTCAGAGTAAGCACTGGCAGAAGTAGCACAGATGCATGACAAGCCCTTACGGTTAATGAGACCCTGTCTATCTCCACGTGTTTAAGCTGGCTGCTTTCCTTCTCACAACCACCCCACTTCATAGCGTAACTGTCTGATTCCAGCCCTCTATTAAGGACAGAAGTATTTTTATCACTCTTCAGCAAGATGATGCATTTCAGTGCTCTTTCTTACCAAAACCCCAATTACCTTATTGCAGAGTGAAGAAGTTAATAATTAACAATTCAAACTTTCCTTAAACCTACTTAACTGTGGGTTCACATCTAAAGGCTTAGGAACACAGCTGAGTGCACAATAATTGCTGACAAATGTCATCTTTTACATAGTAATGGAGATAATTTATACCCCTACAGAAGAGCTCTAAGCAAAAAGATACCTTTCTAGCACCTGAGATAGGCATAAGTACACACTCAAGACATTATTTTTGCTCACTTGACAGCAAGTAATGCCAGTAGCCACTAATTATCCTTCTGCTGCCTGAACTATGTATGTGTGGATGTAACAGAAAACCACTTCAGCCTGTTACTTACAAAGGTGTTTGGGGCTTTTGGTTTGTTTGTTTTGTTGGTTTGGTTTCAAATTAAAGAGACACTGAAACAGTCAAAATCCTGTTACAATCACTGTCAAATGAGAACATTGAGTATGTGACCAGGTCCAAAAGGAGAATGAAATTAGCAACTAGTGGGCCTAGTTCATCAGAAACTAGGCTTAGTTCCTTCACTGCTGCTCACTGCTTTTTGGGCAGAGAGACATTTTAGAGGAAGATACAGTTTTAGCAGTATTACAGTCAACCATCTCATTATCTAAATGTGCAGAATCCCTTTTTAAGATCACTCTGTTTCTGCTGACAAAATTGTTTGGAGCTGACAATTGGCACTACTATACAATAGAGATGTGGAGGTGCTTGGAGCAGATCCAGAGGAGGGCAAAAAAGCTGGTGAAGGGTCTAAAGAATAAATCTAATGAGAGACTGAGGGAGCTGGGGCTGGTTAGTTTGAAAAAGAGGAGGCTGAGGGGAGACCTTTTTGCTGTCTACAACTACCTGAAGGGACATTGTGGAGAGGCTGCTGCTGGTCTCTTCTCACAGGTAATTGAAGACAGAACGAGGCGGGGATGGCCTCAAGCTGAGACTGGGGAGGTTTAGACTGGACATTAGGAAAAAGTTTTTCACAGAAGGAGTGGTCAGACCCTGGAATGAGCTGCCCAGGGAGGTGGTTGAGTCACCAACCTTGGATGGGTTTAAGAGTCTTTTGGATGTGGTGCTTAGGGATATGGATTAAGGTGAATCTTCTAGAGTAGGGTTATAGTTTGGACTTGGTGATCCTGAGGGGCTTTTCCAACCTGGATGTTTCTGTGATTCTGTGACAAATCCAGTAGCTCTACAGCAGCAAGGTTGCTGCAGCTCTGCCTTCTCAAGCCCAGCCAGTGGCTGGAAAGCCTTTGGTCTACCTCGCAGTTGGCCACAGACCTTTTAATTTTCAAGCTGCCTCTTACACTTGTCTATACATGCCAGTACTCACAAATATGCACTATGGATACCCCTACAACTGGCCTTAGACATTCATTGGTCCTGCAGATGGTCCTGGATCCTCAGTCTCCTGACTAGTATGCTTAAAATAGCTACTTGTTTGCAGCATATAAATGTCAGAATTTGCAAAAGGCCACATTTTCTATTTCTACTACCTGTTTTTCTTCTTTTATCCTGTGTGTCCTGTTTTGCAAGGACCTTCAGCAGCAACAACCTCAGCTCACAAGATTTTTCTCCCCACAAATGTATTTTTTCCCCCCTCTACCATAAAGGCTATTCTTAGAATGAGATCCAGACTGCTTTACATTTCAAATACCATCACTCTTTATTCACCATTCTTTTTTTACTATCAACAGAAGAAAAAATTTTAATGATTTTTTTTTTTTGTTAGGCATCCTAAAGGAATAGCTTAAGAGGAGTTGTAAATCACTTTTGAAAATGGCTACCCAGGACTTTTGCAAACAAAGGGCTTAATGGTATTTATTTTCAGTCTCAAGGAACTTTGCGAAGTTCAGAGTCTGTCATATCTCAACCGCTTAGGTAACAACACAGCGTGCACATGTGGCCTAACTCCCTCTATGTGGAAAAGAGAAAGCAACCAAACCACAAGGCAAACTACTCAGGACCAAAACAGCAAGCCAACAGGGTGTCGTGGAGGCAGGGAATTAATGTGGCTGAATCAGGAATTATAAAAATAGAATTATTTTCCTGAAAACCCCACCCCCAAACTATATACATAACTAGTTTGGGTTTATTTACAGATTCTAATCGACCGAGAATTCTTCAACACGATGCTATGGACAAATTTAGAGATTTAGGAAGCCAGGAAATGGAAAAGGCTAAGCTATAAACACAGCTTTACCCCGCTAACAATCAGGCTGAGCAGAGAATTAAGGGACCAGCAGGCTTTACTCACGGAGGTGAGATAGGTGTTTGGAGATAATCCCTTGCTGGATTTCTCTGTGGCTCAGCTGTCTTCTGACACTGCAAGCAATATCCAATAGTGGATCCAAACGTCAACAACCCAAGGCGGGTGGCAAAGCCGTCACACTCAGAAGTGTCTCAAGACACGACTTCCACAAGGCAAGGATTCGTGGAAGCGACACTGCCTCAGCAGTGGCAGGGGAGAGCCAAACGGCTCGGGGCTCCCCAGTTCGGAACAGCAGCCAGGAAATCAGCTGCAGTGTGGTACGAGAGCAGCCGGGCCGGGTGCCGCGGCAAGCTCTCTCAAACGGACCCCAGGCTTGCCAAGCTTGCATCTTTTCACAGAATGGTGCAAAAGTGGGGAGAACCGTCAAAAAGTAAGATGGTGCAAAAACCGAGAGCCCTGCAAAAAGGTAGGAGCCGTCCAAAAGCGGGGACGGTCCAAAACGAGAACTCAGTCACGGCAGGAGCTCTATCAAGACAGGGAGCTGTCCTGTCGGGAGCTCTGTCAAGGTGGGAATTCTTTCAAGGCAGGAACCTCGCCCCTTTTTCCCTAGCTCTATGTATGCTTTTCTAGACAACGTGCCCATTTTCCATTTTATACTGGGCGCGAAAACCCAGCCAACCACCAGCCTGATTCCAGCGTGGGCTTTCACACGGGTCAGCAGGCGTGTGGGAAGGCGCCTGCTGCTGTTCCCCCTTCAAGCCCGCAGGGCGAGGGGGAAGCAGTTTTCGCGCCGCCTTCTCCTCCCCAGTCAAACCCACAGCAGGTGGGAGAAGGAAGGAATTTGGAGTGCTCCAGAACACAGGGATTAAATAAATACTCTGTTTTGCAATCCCATATACTGCAGTAACTTCAAAAGTGACTCTGATGAAAGGAGTAGAATCGAATTTGATACAGGGGACAGCAAGCTGTAGTGAGAATATACCTCTGTGCAGCAACATCAACAACTTTCTTCAAAAGAGCCATCACAGTCCTCTTCATTATTGTTACTTTATTTACAGAAAACGCACAGAACCTTGTGGAATGAACAACCGTTCTCTTAATCGATGGAGAATCACAGAATTGTCAGGGTTGGAAGGGACCATAAGGATCATCTAGTTCCAATCCCCCTGCCATGGGCAGGGACTCCCTCCACTAGAGCAGGTTGCCCAGAGCCACACAGAGCCTGGCCTTAAAAACATCCAGGGATTGGGCTTCCACCACCTCCCTGGGCAACCTATTCCAGTGTCTCACCACCCTTATGGTAAAGAACTCCTTCCTAATGTCTAATCTGAATCTCCTCTCCTCTAGCTTGGATCCATTCCCCCCAGTCCTATCACTACCTGACACCCTAAAAAGACCCTCATCAGCTTTCTTGTAGGCCCCCTTCAGATACTGGAAGGACCTAATAAGGTCTTGCAGCCTTCTCCAAACTGAACAACGCCAATTCTCTCCACCTGTCCTCATAGGAGAGGTGCTCCAGTCCCCTGATTATCCTCGTGGCCCTTCTCTGGACAGGCTCCATATGTTTCTTGTAATTGGGGTTCCAGAACTGGACATAGTACTCCAGGTGGGAGTCTCACAAGAGCAGTGTAGAGAGGTAGAATCATAAACATTGATCTGCTGGCCACACTTCTCTTGATGCAACCCTGGATACAATTTGCTATCTGGAGTGCAGCTGTAAACTGGCAGCTTATATTGAGCTTCTCGTCCATCAGCACCCCCAAGTCCTTTTTTTCAGGGCTGCTGTCAAGCCGGTCACTGCACTGGAGAAGGAGGCCCCTTCTTTAAGCTGCCAGATGAAAGCCATCTACAATTTACATGGGCTTAACTATACTTTTCTACAGTGTTGCAATTTCAGCACAAAGCTGTTTGCCTTTGGATTTTATTTTTTCTTGGTAGTTCCCTTCCCACCCCCAGTTTAATTCACAGTTTAAGGTTCCTTTCCCTTTTTTGCACAACAGAAAACGGCCACAAGAGGGCATCCGATTTCTTTCTTCAAATCTCTTGCTCTCAGTATATTCAAAGAACCTTTTCTGTAGTATTTTGCACCCAGATATTTTGCAATTAGATGCATTCTCATGCACTTTCAAATACAAAATTAGAATACAATAGCTGAAACCAAGGCGTTTGGCATTCATAATGGTGAAGGGAGCATTTGAAACTAAACCCATTATATCTATCAGAACTGAAACAAAACGGGAGGAAGACTGCACCTGCTGGGCAGGAGTGCACAGGACGGGTGACTCCAAACTAACCAGCAAAGGATTCCATTCCATGGGTGTCATATTCAGTATAAAGCTCAATGCTCACTAGGGTGTCTGTCCCTTCTGCCTTCAATTCAAAGCTGTCACGCTAACTTGTTATACATGACACAGACAGCAAGATGAGTTTACCTCCATTAAAGCTGGTTTAGTTTCTTTCCCAACCCAGTAGTCTCTCTCCCTTACTCCCTTCCTCTTCCCTCTGGGAAGGGAGAGGGGTTCATAGAGGCTGTCACTTGTTTAGTGGCCAGCCCAGCCCTAACCCTTGACAATCTGTCTCATTTATTTTTCTTCGTGTATGACTGTACAGATGAACACATTTCCTGGCATCAGACTTAACTGATTTACCCCAAGTCAGCTTGATACTTCAAGCAGAACACAGCCCATAAAATCTGTGCACTTTTGCTTCTCTAGAAAACAAGTTAAGCTACATGTTGGTAAAATAGCTACGACATCTATTAATATCTGGGATCTCAAATTTTTTTTAAGCCAAACAAATGAGAAATCTGTTAAAATTCACATCTCCTCTGACTCGTGGCTGCACCTCCAAACCTTTAAAACAAACCACATCTTTTTGCAGAAGGAAATCAAAACAAAACAGTTCTGTGGTCTGTCTTCAAAAGATGAAAGGTGAGATGCAATTCCTAGTACAGGCTTTTGGAGACACCAAGAGTGGCATTTGCAGATGCTATGAAAGGTTCACATTTTCTAACTTGAAACACCACCCTTGATAATATTTTCTGCATCGTTCCTGCAAATGGCCACCAAACAGCAATGTTCCAACAGATCTTGTTATTGCAAGCAGCAAAAGAAGTCAGAATAAATGTAACACACAAATATACAAAGAGTCCCCAAAATCGTATTTGAAGAAACATTTTAAACGCAGCATTGAAAACAGTGTGGAATGCCAATAGTCAGAGAACTTAGGCTGAGTTACGTTTTCTTTGATGAACTAGCACCACTGAATCACAAGTCACAGACTAAATAATTCCTAGAGGTGTAAAAAACCTTCACCATTACAAAATTCCTAGTTCTATTAAAAAATTGCTTCTCAATTTACTCCTTCTAAAGAGATGAAAACAGTTTCAAGTTCCCATATCTACTCATATCAAGTCACCCAAAAAAGACAGTTTATTCTTAAGTCTAAACATTCTGCTCAAGGGGAAGAAATGTCTAAAAATGATCTTCACAAGTCTTTACTAACTAAAGAAGTAAGAAAGATCTACTGTGTTATAAATATACACAGTACAATATGTACAGGTCTGACCTTACAAAAGAAGAGCTTCCTAGGCCATAAAAATACTAACTCAGCTACAAAATTCTTGTAGTGTTTAGTTAAGCTGACTCAAGCAGTCACTATATTAAACTCCTAAAACACTGATTTGTTCCACAGCACAGCAGCTTGAACATGTTCACAATGAGAAAGAGCCAATACTTCACCACAGAACTGATTTCTAATCCTAACATCTCACTCAGGTTTAGTGGCAACATTAGTGTTTGCTATCTGTTGTAATGTCACAAGATTTTACATATTTCTGGACTGTGTCTGATCTATTCAAAGTGCTGAAAGTGCGATTAAAGAAGAGGGGTTTGTATCCATTTTCCAGTACACCCTTCTCTGGCACAGGCAACAATAGCCAGGTATTTAAAGGTCTGTGAGGTTAAAAAGGCACAGGCTCATTTGAACATGCTCAGTACGTATGCACACATGCACTTTGCCTCGAAGACCTGCCCCTAAACATTAAAATGCTTCTTTCTGAGTAGGGAGCTTCTAGAATTCCTCACAAATAGTTTAATGCAGATGCCTGGAATTCATCAAGATCTTGATACAAACTGCTTGCAATGAGTGTGAGATAGTGGGGGGAAAAAGAACGGTTTTGGTTTTAAACTTCTGGCATCCAAGTATTGCTCTGAAATACAGAGAAACAAAAGTCTCTGCTCTCTCACCTTTCATCAAACAACATCAGGTTACAGTAGCCCATGGATTTATCATTACAGGTAACACAGCACAGCATATGTGAGCACACACACACAGACACTCCCTCATTATTTGTTCTATTGGAGACCAATGGCAGCCTGAATGAAAATAAAACTATTTGAAGGCTGTTTCAAGCAATATCCTTTTGTACCTACATATCCAAGTACGAGAAGTAACAAAACTGAACTGTGCCTCAACCAGAATACAGACTTCGACTGACAGCACAGATTAACATCGCTTCCTTTCCACCTTGCTTCTCTACAGTGGTCTTCTACGACATGCATCATAGTAACTAGTGCTGTTAAAAATTAAGAACATATCCCTCTTGACAAAGCTGACAAATTTTTCTAGTGGGCACATTGGCTTGCTGGAACGTTTATAATAGTCCTTGCAAAATGAGGTCTGGAATGTGACATCGGCGCCATTATACAGGATGCGGATGAAGTGTTCTTTGGGTCTCTTCCCATCCTGCCACAGCTCAAAAACTAACCTGGCAGCAAATCTAGGAAATCTGGCCTCTGTAATGCCCAAGGCACTAAGAACAGGTGACAATGTGACATCATGTGCAGAGTAGAGAACAAATATTTCTTCTTTTTTGCCTTCTGCAATGCGCTGCAGCCGATTGACAGTCTGGTTGAGCAGAGGATGAGTAGCCAACAGTGCATACAAGAAATAAAGTTTCTTTTCCTGTCTTTCCCTCTCATCCTCCAGCTGATGTCTTTTGATGATTTTGAAGTGTTCCATACCTATGCAGCCAGTTTTGGTACACGGAAAACTGACATTGTGGCAAAAATAGCACAAGAGAGAATCTATTGGGTTTGAAGCTCTCAGCTGCCTGGTGGGAATGCCTACTATCTTGGCCATATCCACATAGATTTTCTCCAAATCACTGTTTTTCACCCGTAAACTGTACTGTCTGCGCTGCTCCTCCTCTAGGTAGTGGTTTCGCATAGGACAGTCACAGCTTCCAGAGCAGAAAATGGTGCTCCACTGATGCCTCATATTAATTTTCTTCCAGTCAAAATCTGGCAAAAAACTGTAGAGCAGTGCCAAAGCACTCTGCAAGGTTCGGCTTTTTCCTGTTGTCTCCAAGTAGAGCTGCTTTCCTGTCCAGTCACTCAGCAGCAGTTTATGTTTATTTATATAAATTTCTCGTAATAGTTGTCCATTTCTCAAGTGCTGCACAACTCCTGAAAGAGAATTTAAAAAGAAATTACCACATGTGACTAGAATCTTCTTAGGTCTGGAGAACCAAAAGAAACTTGGCTAAGTCTTACTGAGAAATTAACAATAACAATAAACATCACCTGTGCTTGCCTATTAGGAAACTGTATGAAATGTATGCTACCTGCCATCCTTCAGTATCTGTTGGATTCCAGGAATCACATTGAGATATAAGAAGAGTCTGAGGGGACTGAGATTGTTCAGCCTGGAGAAATAGAGGCTGAGGGGAGACCTTCTTGCTCTCTACAACTACCTGAAAGGACGTTTTAGCAAGGTCAGGGTCAATGTGCTCTGTCAAGTGACAGACAACAGAACAAAAGGAAATGGCCTCAAGTTGTGTCAGAGGAAGTTTAGCTTGAATATTAGGAAAAAATTCTTCCTTCAAATGTTCATCAAGCTCTGGAACAGGCTGCCCAAGGAAGTGGTGGGGTCACCATCCCTGGAGAGATTTAAGAAATGTGAAAATATGATGCCGAGGGACATGGTTTGGGTTAACAGCTGGACTTGATCTTAAAGGTCTCTTTCAACCAAAATGATTCTATGATATAGAAAGAAAAAGCTGGTTCCATAAAAGCCCTTTAAAACCTTAGTGGTTTAATATTTGTTCTTTGTACTACAGACACAAACTGAACAGATCTAACATGACCACAAGACAGTTATGAAAATGGATCCAGACTGCACACGAGTCAGGTTTTCAAGCAAGCAGTGAATTCCATGCTCCCTGCACATTTATGGCAACCAGCAAAACTACCAGCACTCAGGAAATGAATACACAGAAATTAGTGTTTGAACTCACAAAACAGCATGCTGAGGTGTAGTAATTACACAGACTTCCTTCTCTATCATCCTTCAGGAAGTACTCAAAGTGCTTGGTAATTTTTACATTAAGGTTCTGCTTTTATCCATCTGAAAAGGTAGAAGGTGTGTGTCCATCTACACATGCCAAAACCTCTACTCCAGAATCCACCTTGCTTGTGTTATCCTCCCATAGCAGCAAAACAACACACATGAATCCTTTAGGCATCAGGGTTTCTACAGAAGTTGCCACAGGCAACAGAAGTACCAAATACTTTCTCTGTTACAAGCTGTGTGCAGTGATGGAATCAATTCCACACATTTTCTGGCTTTCTTGGTAGCCTAACTAGACTTCTGATACCACTTTGCAAGACTCGACAGTGGCCTAACACAAATATTTCTTCTGACAGGATCCCAAAACATACAAGCATTTGGCAATCAAGAATTAGACTAAATAACAGACAAGATTCCTTGAAAGGCTGTTGGCAAGACAAAAATGACACCAACTTCCCAAATCTTCACTGCTCCTTTCATTTTTAATTAGTCAGTCTCCAAACCCACTGGCTACCCAGATCCACCGTAACATGTTTCTTTTTCAGTAATTGGCATTTGAAAGAACAGCACAGGTAAAAGCAAGCAGTGGGAATAAAATGGAATGGATCAATGTTAGAATTTGAACAGAAAAGTGTTACTGTGATTTTTCAAATTAATGAATGTTGAAGGAAAAAAAAAATCTACATGTCTAAACTCTTTCACAACCATATTTCTACCTCGTTGTCCAATAGTACATTTCCACATTTGTGGGAAAGCACTTCTGTATTTTCCTTTTTGATGCACTGGCATAAATACATACAACAAAATGAGTGCAAACACACACATTTCAGTTCATAGCGGTTCAGGTGGCTGTTATGCATGGAGAGAACACAATTCCAAGCACTCTGGAATCTCCAAAAATCTGTTTCTTACAAATTGGCAACTTGTTTCTATGCATCTGTCTTCCCTACCTTTTACTCCTCTACTTCTGTCTTCCTACATTTGGTTTGCCTCATGTTCTCTATTGCCTGCTGACAGCAGTCCCAGATCTTTTCCAGAATGCCTTTTTATCACTGCTCTCATTCAGCACTACTTCCAGCTTCCCTCTCCAATCTCAAACTGTCTCTAATATGTCCAATACCCCAGCACCACAACACTCCATCTCTCTGCATACTTTCTTTTAAGCAGTTAAATCCCTGACAACACTTCCAGTTACCTCCCATCTTCCCCACCCTTTGGGTACAGATAAACTAAGCAATACATTCACTTAGCAGAGTTCACAGCCCTTCTCTCAGTGCTCTGGACCCGCTCCAGCGCCTCGAGGTCTTTAAAAATTACCAACATTATAAATGCTGTTTTTATAGGAAGCTTTTATTTCAACATAAAGAAGAAAAGATCCCTTTTCATGTAGACTGCATTGAATGGAGCAGAAGATAAGACAGAGCTGCTATGGAAACTCACCTGTCTGTGTAAGCTCTCCCATTTCACACAAGGAATGACTCGGGTAACGCGGCAGGCTGCTCAGGGAACCATCCAGCTGGGCTGCAGAGCCTTTGGACATATGTTTAATGAAAGCTTCAAGCTGAGGATGAGAAGGTTTCCTAGAGAGATACAGCAAAACATGAAAACTTCCATATGCATATAAGAAGATGGCTCAAGACAGTCAAATATTCCATGTATGTCAGCTCAGAAATTTTATGGTGTGAGGTTATTTCTGAGACAACATCTGCTCTTACTCAGGACTTGTAGAAGCACACAAAACAAATCTAACTATTCCCTAACTATCCAAGAGCTGTAGGGAAATCAATGTTTTGTTATCTTGAAATTATATTAACTCTCAGTCACTTCAAAAGATATTTCTGGGTTGTTTTGAATGCAATCAAAGTTTGAATGCAAGTGTTGTGAATTTAACACCACAGCCAAAGGTCCCCAAACAATCTAAAGGGGTTCAATTAACCAAGATTTTAAGCAGATCTTGAAAGATACCTCAAGTTTTGTCATGTACAATGCTGATGAGAATCTCAGCCTTTCCTTCTAATTACTTCAGGCCTCAGATCAAATAGCCTATGTAGCCTGAGATAAATGGTGTCTGGGAAGTAGTATCCAGTGGCCCCATTAAAACTGGTAGTCATTGTTTTGAGTATTGTACTATTATCCAGGAAGAAAAAGTCCACCACTAGACAACTAAACAGATAAAAGACCCCAACAATGCCAGCCATGGTTACAGCAGGCAAAGAGAGACACAACAACACTGTGTCAGAGACATGCAGGAAAACACATTTATTCCATCTAACAGATATGTGCAAAGAGATGACATGGAATTCCTGCAGTTCAGCATTAAGTTCAAATATATTATATGGCAAAGCCTCAAATCCTGCACAGCAGCACAGAAACTTTGATATAGGACACTTTTGCACCTCACCACACTGAGACTAGTTGATTTCAGCACTTCAAGGTCAGTATTTCAGAACTGCTATGGGAGACCCTGGAGCTTTCTGCCACTGGATGAAGTGATGCTAAGACTCTTTGAGTGTGTGGAAACCTTTTGGTAAGAGGTTAGCTCTTTATGCTAACTGAAGAATTACATCACGGAGACCACTGCTAGACTTGATAGTTAATTCAGGGAGCAAGAAGGAAATCATCCTCATTTCTCAGGGGTACTTGTGTCGGAACCACTCAGGAACGCCATATTATTGATTCATATTGTCTACTCATCCAATTTTCTTCTCTAGTGAACCTTTGAGTAGAAACTGATTTATTAAAGAATTAAAGCATACATACAAGACAGATATAAAGCAGAGTTTTGTTCCTCCTTTAGATATGAGCTGCAAATCAGACCAAAGTCCATTTTGGTTAAAATCCCCCCCTCATCAAATCCTTATGTTTATTAATTTAAGGACTGCTTTTGATCAAAAGTAATTCCTTGATAGGAACAGGCTGAGATTCCTTTAGCAGTCAAAACTATGGTACCACTGAACTACTGCCTTATTTCTACTCTGTAAGCTGTAAAATGAAGTACAGCATAAGCCTTTTATTCATGACTTGCATTGAAGGAACAACTGGGGAAGAGACATACAAAGAAAAGTCCAGTTTCATGTACTGAAACAGAATTCAAGTCAGTGAAAGAATGCTGAGATCTCCTAAAATTTTCTGGAGATTTCACATGCATTAAAGATACTGCTTACTGCTATATTGCTGTGCAGGAAACTATATATACAAAAAAGTCCCCAAACTATGTCATCGAAAGGGACTGATACCTGTACAAATTAAACTATGATCACAGTCCTGCAGCCAAAATACATCACTGATGTAGGGATTTTTTTGTTCAATGCTAGCATTCAATGAGTGTATGGAAACTGTGGTAACTCAGCTCTGCCCCAGATGGGTCTTCTTTTATGGCTTTCAACAAATCCAAGTGCCGGGTGCTGCACTTTGGCCACAACAACCCCATGCAGAGCTACAGGCTGGGCTCGGAGTGGCTGGAGAGCAGCCAAACAGAAAGGGATCTGGGGGTGCTGACTGACACCTGCCTAAACATGAGCCAGCAGTGTGCCCAGGTGGCCAAGAAGGCCAATGGCATCCTGGCCTGCATCAGGAATAGTGTGGCCAGCAGGAGCAGGGAGGTCATTCTCCCCCTGTACTCTGCACTGGTTAGGCCACACCTTGAGTACTGTGTCCAGTTCTGGGCCCCTCAATTTAAGAGGGACATTGAGGTGCTTGAGCGTGTCCAGAGAAGGGCAACGAGGCTGGTGAGAGGCCTCGAGCACAAGCCCTATGAGGAGAGGCTGAGGGAGCTGGGATTGTTTAGCCTGGTGAAGAGGAGGCTCAGGGGAGACCTTATTGCTGTCTACAACTACCTGAAGGGTGGTTGTGGCCAGCAGGAGGTTGCTTTCTTCTCTCAGGCAACCAGCACCAGAACAAGAGGACACAGTCTCAAGCTGTGCCAGGGGAAGTTTAGGCTGGAGGTGAGGAGAAAGTTCTTCACTGAGAGAGTCATTCCCCACTGGAATGGGCTGCCCAGGGAGGTGGTGGAGTCACCGTCCCTGGAGGTGTTCAAGGCACGTTTGGACGTGGCACTTGGTGCCATGGTCTAGTCTCGAGGTCTGTGGTAATGGGTTGGACTTGATGATCTTTGAGGTCTCTTCCAACCTTGCTTATACTGTGTGATATGTGATATAATAGGGCTTGCAGTCTGCATATGGTGAATAGTTTGTTGCTCAGAAACAACAAACATACATATATGTATGTGTGTGTGTGTCTATATATGCGTGTGTATATATACACACACACACATATATATGTATGTATATACATGCACACATATACACACACATATATGTATATACACGTATATATACATACACACAGACACACACACATATATATAGAAATAAAAGAAGATAAATTTGGTCACATAACTTCGGCAGAAGTCTGAACTTTGTGTTTATTGCATATTTACACTTTTTTGGAATCACAAAACTCGGGACGCAAAAAAAGCTTCCATAGCAGCAGTGACCACAAGAGGGAGCAATGACACCGAGGTACGCAGGAGCCTCCCAAGTGAGCAGGACAATGACAGTCGTGCCGACATAAAAGAGCCGACCGAGGAACTCTCTTAAATGCCAGAAAGCACCTCCTGCAGAGCCGTGTTCACAGCATGCCTGTACAGAACGTCTCTGCAGAGGAGCGCCTCTGTCAAAAGAGGGGGATTTAACTGTCACAGCATTTTAGAAAGCTTGAATTCTCCAGTATTTAATTTACTTTCAGGGAAAAAAACCAAACCAAACCAAACCAAAACCAAAAACAAACTCTCAGGAGGAAAATGTTGTGATAAATCATAGTACAACTGCCAATAAGAGGAGGAGAAAAAAAAAAGGCAAAATGAGAACAAAGTATCACAGTAATATTTTTACTTCAAATTGAAACTAAAATTAGTTAATTTATGACATTAAATCCCTAACTTCTGTACACTGTAATTTTAACAACATAAATGAAGATCAATATTTAACTAGTAGAGGTACACGGAAGAGGCTTTGTTTCTTCCTAAAGCAATGGAGGCTTCCTGCTGTACTAAGCATGCACTGGAAAGCCTAATCCAGCTGCAAATGAGAACTTCAAACGGAACTCTGTACAGTGCACTATTTTCACAGCCCAGCACTGCAATCTGAAAATGGAAGAATTAAGTGAAGAAAATTAAATTTAAACCCCTAGCAAATAGCTTTTTAAGCTTACTACAGACATAGTGGGGTGAGCTACCAATATTCTAAACTCTGCACTTTAAAAAACTCTAAACATGAATAAACTGTCAATCGCAGTCTTCCTTAAACCCTGTTGTCCTGGTCTGAGCTAGAACAGAACTAATTCTGTTCAGGGATTTGACTTCTCAGCAGTAACACCTTCTGAAGTTCACAGCATGTTCTTACAGACAGGGGTTGCCTCTACCAGTGACAACACAGACGGTTAGTTAGGATTGGGGTGCACACCAAGGTCAGTGCTACATCTGGTGTAGTATGTTGGGGTGCAGTAAGAGGCGGCACCTGTGGGAAAGAGCTAACAGGACAAGGGACACAGAACTGACCCTAAAAGGTATTCTATTCCATTCCATACACATCACATTCAATACAAAGCTGAGGGATCAGAAGGCTCAGGTTCCTCTTTCTCCTTCTTTTCCCCTTCTTCAATGGCTGGTGTGTAAGAACTCTGTCCATTCTGCCTTTGATCCTGACCCATGAGCTCCTGGATCCAGTTCCCATATGCGACATAGTCCAGTCTGTGACTTCCGCAGTTCCTGTCCACGGCATCAGTGGTGATGATTTCACTGTCCTCAGTTGATGTCATTGTCATCATTGTTCAACATTAGTTTGTATATATATCTGTACCTCTTTTTTGTTGTTACTTTCATTAAAGCTGATTTAGCTTTCTTTCCCAACCCATCAGTCTCTCTCCCTTATTCCCTTCTCTTTGGCAAGGTAGAGGGGTTCACAGAGAGCATCTGTCACTTGTTTAGCAGCTGTCCCAGTCCTAACGCTTGAAACCTGTTTATTTCAGTAGCAAGTTCTGCAGATAGATAAGAACTACAAGAACTCCAGTGCCCTTTCTGTTGCTTTTGCTGCTTTGCTTACAAAAATGTGAATTCTAACAGGATCAAATCTGTGTCAATAAACCTGTCAAGCAACCACTTGTGGGAAGGAAGAAAGGAAAGTATTTATCAGTGTTTTTAAAAAAAAATTACCTAAAAAGTGATGGGCAAGGTAAACATCCAAGAGGAAATAATAAAATGCATGCTAAATGATAAGGTTATATACCAGTGTATAAAAAAAAAAAAAAGCTTTTTGTATGCACATACAGGTGCAAGTTACTCAGTTTTGGATTATATTATTTTTAAAGCAACGTAAGTTGAGCACATGCTTGCAGAAGTGAATGATGAAATATGACTGCTAGATATATTTCTGAATATAAATTCTAAGCTCACTGCTTGTTAAATATGTTCCAGGAGAAGACAAAACTAAAATTCAAACAATAGAAATAAGAGCCCTTCTGCCTGAAGGGGACAGACATTAAGATACTTCTGTCCTGGATGAATCCTCCTGTAACCAAATTCTGAACATTCCAGCAATTCTCCTGATTAACCCCATACAACTGAGGCAATAAAGCCTGATTTTTCTCAACAGCAAATCTGACAGCACCACACAGGCTACCAGCTAACAAATGATTCTCCCTCCCCGCCCCACCATTTCTCTTTTCTTCAGAATATGAATCCTCCTGTTGAATTGGCCAATTTACAGATGCCGCAGGAGATGGAGTATCTAGGCAACACCACTCAGACTGCTGGGGCTGTTTGAGCAGGAAGCAAAGAAAATTACTCAGTTGTGTAGTTGAAAAGGCTGAAATAGCCTTAAAATTTTACTTCCATAAAAGTAAGGAAACAATAAAAATGGGCTAAAAAGATATTATTCTGTAATTTGCTTCTAAGCTGCAAAACCTGGGAAATGTATTAATAACATAAATACTTCAAATTCTGTCTGCAGATGGAATGGCTTCTAACCTAACACCACTAGCAACAGTCATACTTCCTCCTAATTTTCAACACTAAAAATGGGAAATAAATGTCTGATAATTTTTAATGTTTGATAATTTGCTAATTTTACCCTTGCAAAATAGTTTTTATCAGTAGCAAAACTGAGGATGCTTTTCCCCCTCAGATAATGACTTCAGCTTATTGTGTTTCTTATTTACCAACTAAACACTGGGATAACAGATCCCGGATCTAATAGCCTGGTTTTCATGCACTAACATTAAAGTAGATCAGTGCTTAAATCCTTATTCAATATTTAAATGTCTTACTTATAAAGGTCTTAAAATGCTTTAATACTGAAATGTCATCTCTTTATGCCTACACTCTAAGCAGTGTGCATAGGAAGAAACCACACTGTGCAGCTCCGTAAGCTATTTGTGTATTGCTGCCAGCAACTGAGCTGACATCCTTCAGTAGCATTTTCCTCCTTCCTTGAGGAGTTCAGATACAAAACTGCAGAGGCATTTAAATTTTTCTATGAGAACCAAAGACTAATTTGCTGCTTGTTCTGAATTAGCTCAGCAAAATGAGAAATACAGTACCAGAGTGGGCACGTGCACATGATAACCTCAGTAAAATCTGCTGTGAGATTTTGGATGGCTTAACTGTAATGGCACAAAATATTGTGTGAGAAACATGCAAGAAAATATATTTATTGCATCTATTACATACATGCAAAGGTACAAAACACAACTCAAGCAGCTTAGCATTAAATTCAAACATGTTATATAGCAAAGCCTCAAATCCTACACAGCAGCATAGAAACTTCAACATAGGACATTTTTTTACCTCAGCCCCATGAGACTAACTGAATCTCAGACTTCAAGGTCAGAGTTTCAGAAATCCCATGGGAGACCTTGGGGCTTTCTGCCCCTGGAAAAAGTGATGCTCAGACTCTTTGAGTGCATGAAACCCTCTTTTTGTAAGAGGTTAGATCATTGAGCCAATTGCCTGTGTAATAACAACCATAACAACAACAACAACAGAAAGGATCACAGCATGAAGACTATTGCTAGACTTGATAGTTAATTCAGAGAGCACAAAGAAAACCATCCTCGATTCCTAAGGCTACTTGTTTCAGGACCACTCAGGAACATAATGCTATTGATTTGTTTTGCCAGCTTGTGAAATATTCTCTTATGAGCAGAAATTGTTTTTATTAAAGAATTAAAACATAAACAGAAATCAGACCCTAAGAAGAGTTTTGTTCCTTCTCTGGACCTGAGCTGCAAATTAGACCAAACGAAGTGAATTTTGGTTACAATTTCCCACCCTTCCATCTTTTTGTGTGTATTAATTTAAGGACTGCTTTTGACCAAAAATAACTCCCTGGTAGGAATGGGCTGAGATTCCTTTAACAGTCTTTCCTATATGAGCTGCTGGACCACTGAACTATTGCCTTATTTCTCCTCTGTATGCTGTAAAATGAAGTACAGTGTAAACCACCTTTATTCCACCAATCTGACTGTGAACAAGCCACAGCACTGAACCTGTCCTCTGACTCATTAAACCGAGTATCTTTTGAACCACCCACAAATCTGCAACTGGATGTCTACAAAGTTGATCTCATTAAGATGAAGTACAGAATCTAAGAAACAGATGTGAAAAGTCATTATCTTGACAACACTGCATGTAACTGCATTTTAATAATTTACATGCTCATAAAAATTCAAGGGTGACATCAGTAACGTGCTTTCACCATAACTTAAGAAGCTATAGACAAAAAATATGTTGGTCAAAGTTATGATTAAATGAGAAACTGTGATAAAAGAAATACTGTAATTATTGAGATCAATTACTAAGAGTAATTTATTTAACAGTTAAAACTGAATAATTAAGTAGAAAACTAACAGATTCTGGATGCTTTGCACAATTCAGGAGGCATAAACTTTGTATTCATATGTTACTGCACAGCGCTGTCCTCTGACAGCACTTTAGTTCTGCAGGAGATCTACATCCCTCAGGAAGGAACTTGTGGAGGTGGATATAGATACAAATGAGATATTGATTATTTTTTTTTTCCTTCCCACAACAGCTTTTATCTATGCAAATGTCACTTCCATTAGAAAATGCAGAATTTGCAAAAGGCGAGAGGATCAGAGCTGCAGAACCCTTGATGTGACACTCGGTGAGTAAATGTGATCACGACAGACACCCATCAAGCAGCTGACAAATGAGTTTTGCCTTTCAAACCAGATGCTGTCTGCTAACTCCACCAAAAATGAGTGTCTTTTCTTTTAACTTAAAAAGTAAAAAAATTATTCTGTAACTCCAATTAAAAACAAAATGTGTTTTCCATGAGTTCAAGTAGACAAAAAAGCATTAGATCAAAGGACTATGCTGTTTCCTCTTCAGAAAGTAAATGAATGGAAGGAGCCACTAAAATCAACAACAGATTACAAGACTCTACACAACTGACCCTTAAGACAGCATCAGTACTGTTGGGACAATTTTATAAAGCTCTTCCAGCTTTTACATTTTTATAGCAAACTCTATAGTGATCTGGTCTACTTCAACACTCTGAGTCATTAATGAAGTCAGAGAACACTTCTCAGGAGACTCCTCTTCACCTGATTCTGAATCATGCTTTGCCCTCACTCCAAGTCAAATCTACATCACCTTCAGCTCACAGGAGAATAACTTGCCTCTCTCACACTTTTCCCTCTCATTGCTCTGTCAGTTTCAAGACATGTATATACAACTTAAAAATTCAAATATTTGTCATTAAGCTTCTTGCAATTAACACCAACACCTTTCAAAATGCCTTAGAGCATATGCCGATTAACCTAGCGTACTATCAAATTACAACAGTCTTCTGAAATCATCTTAGCATCTTGCAAAAAGCATTTCTTCTGTCTCACATACAAACTGAGTGAAGAAACACTGCATATGATTTTACTTTTGACACTATAGATGTAAGATACAAAGGGAAAAAGAAATGGGAGATTAATTAATTTTGTCCTTTCCCTATAAGCAAACACTACAATGAAAGGATTTTCATAACATCATTTAATTAATTTTCTTGAGGAAAAAAAAAATAAATACATTGTTCAGTTCCCTTTGGAAATCTGCATCCAGAACAATGATAATAGTAACATTAATTGAAGTTTTAGATGGAAGAAATCTCCAACACATTTAATCCATTTGCTTATATTCACTCCAAATGTCTGTCACAATCCATAATTCATAATACTGAAGTGTGACCTCAAGGCTATTTTGCATACCCATTAGAGGTCCATGGGGCTGTAGCATAATCTGCTTAATTAATGAATTCCATCAGCTGAGTGCCAAGTCAAATAAAGAACAGACTGAATATGAGCAGCATACTGATCTGAAACAAAGGTCCAGAAAGCTTAAACAAGCCAGACTTTCGATCAGACACCTCAGCTTAATTACATAGCATCAAGAAACCCTCTGTTCAAAGGCAGCAATTACACACCTTGTAATACTCTCAACATAAATACATTTACAATCAAGCACCACATTTACATCACAAACAGCCAGAAGCAGCAAATAGCTTCCTGATGTTAAAGTAATAAACGTCCCACCCAAATAACGGCAGAAACAGTAACAATTCCAGCTTTATTCAGAAAGGTCAGCTTCAACACATTTGGACAGCATGGTACAGAGCCAACTCCTTTAACCTTCCTGCTGCCCTTTACAAGCTGGCCAGGAGATTCCATTTTACATGAACTTTAGTTCTCAAGGAGACAAGGTTCTTTTGGTTCTCCGCTCCTTTTTGGTGGCTGTGAATGGTAGTTAGCGGAGGTATCATCTATACATTTACATTCTAATGCTTCATACATCACTAACGGCCAAGGGTATCTACAAATCCTGACACTTAACTGCTTATCATGGTCATTCTGTCAGCAGTGTCAAAAGCTGCACTACTTTGTTGCCTTCTATGGACAGTTTCCTCTGACTCCAGAGCCTCCACGTTGTATTCCTTACCTAAAACTGAAATGGAAATAGCTGTAAAAGCTTCTCCGACAAATACAAAACTAAGGTCTTGTGTGGCACTGTAATATTTAGAAATACAACTACTCGCCACTTGCAGCTGACATCTTTGAATCCCTCAAGTACACCGTGTGACAGATACTGAGCAGGATCAAAAAATCAGAGCCTTTAAGAACTCAAAAAAGAATCTGCATCTATTTCTTTTCTTAGTATTTCATGCTGAAAATAAACTCACTCCTTACAGGCAGGTCATTAAAAGTGTTATCATAGCTATTAGTAAATGATTCATTTTTCATCTTGTTAAAATAAATTAATTGCCTACACAACTCCATGGCAGAGATATCTGGGGTTTGGTCTCCTGTCTGCAGTCTCAGGGCTGTGCATCTAATTTTAGAAAGACAGCTGGTATGCAGCAGGCACAGAACACTGCTGGGGCTGGGCACCTCTCAAAGAATTCAGACTTCTCTTGGAGGATGTTAGGTAAGATCACTGAATGCCACTGCTTGACAAACCAAGCTTATCATCAACTTTACAGTATTAGATGAAGCTATACTTAGTTTCAGCTACTCTTTCATTCCACTTCAGCGTATTTTAGCAACATTCCTACTGCGCAATATTACTACTGCCAGCAGTTGACAAGACGACATGAAAATGGGTCCATTTTCTCAAATGGAACTGCCATAGGCCAGCTAATCACAAACCTCTAAGAACACCATAATCCATCTTCTCATTTAGAAAGATTCTTTTGTTAAAAGCCCACTGAGGAAAAACTGAAAAGGCAGAGAATTTCCAGCAAAGGTAAAAAAATCATAAATGTTACTGATGACTGGAAGCTACTAAAATTTAAAGGAATGCAGCCCAGGAATCTACCAGAACATGAAACGTGTATTTGATGTATCTAAGTGAGAAATGCACTTTCAGTCTGATGTTAATACTTTCAGCATGGCAGTGTAAAGACGGTTCTGAGGAATTCTACACCGCAAAAGAAGAAATGTCATCTCTTCAAATTCAGAGGAACAGAGGAGATTATATGCTATAGTTATGGTATATCTACACTGCTTTGTATACCTGCTGAGTGGGCAGCAGCATGAAGGTGTAGATTTGCCCAGAGATTTTGCTAACATATCTGATAGGTTTTATTGATATTTTTCTTTTACCTGTAAGAATTCAGCGGGTTCACTGGGAAGTCCTCCATTTGAAAAACAAACCAAACCAAACAAATGAACCAAACAAAAACAAACCCAACCCCAAAAAATCAAAAAAACAAACAACAACAAAAAAAACCCCACAAAAACACCAAAACCACAAACCCAACACTACACATCCTACTTAAAAGGAGGGAAAAAAATGCATGCAAGCAAAGACAAAGGATGGTGATTTGGTGTTTTAGGTCCGCACTGTTTACTTCTACTGCTCTGCATAGTAACCGACCTTTAGCAATGAGTAAAGGTTCTTCCACAAGGAAGAGAAGAAATTCAAACCCTATCTACAGTTCAGGCTGTTTCAGATACAAAGGCAAGTATAGGCAAACTACAAAGACATAGAGTTAGACAGGAGCACACTACACTGAAACAGAAAGTGAAATGGTGCTTTAATGGCAGTCAGACACAAGTATCTTATGGACAATTTTAAACAGTGAGTGGGAACTACAAGTAACAGATTTTTGTTTAACATCTGTTTTAATGGTTAAACAGACAGCCCCCATTTTCCCCCTGAACTTTGATACATTAATTCAAGAGTACTCTGATAACCTGTATTTCTGAAAAGTAAAAATAAACTAAAATCTAAAATATTCATTTTCTTCAAGTAGTGATGAACTGAGACTTTTTTGTCTTCACACAAAAGGAAGGATGCTCAGCAAAAATTGAAGAGACGTCCTCAAAAACTGCACTTACATTTTGGAAATGTGTAAAAGTTTAGATAAGAGGAACATTATGCTAAAGGTTCAATTTAATAGATTCTTGCTCTTTAAATACCAAGAATTTCTTCTGGCCTGCACTGGTAAAGGTTCCTGTTTCAAAGGAAATCTCATACACCACGGATATAGGGGTCGTTTTTTAAACCCATGACAACACACATGAAGATCAGAAGTCACAATGTACACCAAACTGCACAAGTAGTTTTCTAAGCGGAACAAAATACTTACCAGGCAAACCACCCACTTAGTATTGATAAAAGCCAAAAATTTTACCTGCTAGGCACCAACATACAGTCGATGTCAGGTCTCTTTGTCTTGGGAATGGCATAGAGTGGATACCTATCACCATGTCGAATCAACACTTGAACTGACACTAGCTTAAAATAATGAGGTGCATGACCTAAAGTGATGAAAGAAAAAAGAACACGTTTTAAACGTTAAATAAGTGTCATCTAAATGTTTCTACTTGCACATGTTAATAGCTCGATAGCTTTAGGACTGCAATAAAACTCCAATAAGAAATGATAACTTATTGTCCCAAAAGAGATTTCACCTTTATTTTGCAATATAACTTATACAAGACTCAGTTTCTTAGCACACTCTCCATAGTATATCTAAATGCAACAGCTATACAAGCATTGAATTCTGCCAACACAGTAAGACAACCCCACTTTTATGATATATGTCTCCCAGACCTCTATCATAATGAGGAATTTTGCTGCATGTCCAATTTGGAGCTTTCTGATAGTCTACTTTGTCATTTATTTTATATGCATTAGTGGGATATACTAAGGAAGGAGACCAGCTTGCTTCTGCAGTCACTATAGGGTGAAGAATGCAAATATGCCATTAGACTATGTCTAATGGTTCAATGGTGTCCTGCAACGATGGGTTAACAGTTGGACTCAATAATCTGAAGTCTTTACAACCTAATTAATTCTGTAATTCAGCAGCCAGATAGTGTTTGCTGTACCTTCTCCAAGCACCAAAGAACTGACAATGCACAGTTACTGTTTTCAATGACAGCATATTGAAAGAACCAACTAAACTGTTGTTCACATTGACCAAACCTACCTTCCATGCTGCGTTCAGCAATGGTGGGAATATTGCAGTAAACATGAGCTTCATAAATGGGATCTATTGCAGGAGGCTCAGTCAGCAAGTCAGGCATTATTCTCTTTCGGCTCTTAGCATTCAACCCATCTTCCCTGATGGGGTTTACTGGAATTAAATGCACTAAAAGGTGAAAAAAAAAAAAAAAAAAAAAGTCAGATACCTTTAAGAGGGTTTAAAGACATACAGGATTATGACTTCTTTTCTTTTTTCTTTTCCTTTTAAAGTAATTATGCGCAAAGCCTAAGGTTTCTATGAAAGGATGTCGCTCTACAGGGTAGATCTTTGCTGTGAATTTTTTATGATTCACACAGTCCAGAAGGCAATCCCAGACAGCTCTTTCTCATAGTCAATACTAAGACTGCCGGAGTACATCTGGATGTAGAACTCTGCCTTTTGCTATCTTCTTGAGGTTTTTTTTTTTTTGTCAGTCTCTCATGAAACTCTAAGAACATGAATAGGAAGGAAGGGGCTGTAAGAGGCCCAGTTGTCCCTCATCGCTTTAGCTTAAAAACTGGTGTTGAAGAATTTCATCAAAAGACACAGTACAGTTGTGATGATGGCACTATAAACCATTGGGAAAACAAAGTAGTCAAGATTGAAGGGGCTGGATTGCCCATCATTTCCCTTATCAATCCCCACTCTTACACAGCTACCTCAGCAGCATCAAATAGTCTGACTTATCTAAAGGAAATACACACAAAATATTTGGTGAAATTTAATCAAGAGTACCATGAAAAGTGTCAAACACAAACAAATGCAGCTAAACCTTACACAGCAGCAAGGAAACAAACAGAAATACCACACGTAAAATCATGCTGAAGCAGATCTGAAGACCACAGTTGTATTGACAATGTCTCTTTACCTTGACTTGATATGAAAGCACTACTTAATATGAGTCTTACAACACTACACTTTTAATAATAACAAATGCCCATTTTTTTTCCATTGGTATTTTCTAGTATTTGAACCAGAAGATTTAAAGGTGAAAACAAGGAAAAGTGCTCATATTTTCACCCTCCTTAGTCTTCTTTGGTGAGAGGGAGGAAAAAAAGAAAGAAAGAAAAAAAGATAGATAAGGCAAGAGAACAAATTTTAAATTAGAATTTCACTAATTCTCCGGGGTCAGTTGCTCAGCTGCGTCTTGACTGCCAGTCCTATCTTTAGAGGTGAATTTATAGAGCTGTAGAAGGAAAACCAACTAAGACAGCAAACTGAAGTGACACACAAAGAGTACGCAGCCGTTAATCTAACACAGACTCTTCATTCGTACAGTACAATACACAATGCTTCAAATATTTTTGTCTTTGCCTGCCAAAACCAGAACTCAGGCATTTTCCATGCTCTTGCTAGTGCTGTTAACATGGCTAATAGCCACAAAGTGCAGTGACTTTAAACTTCTCCATCCCTTTCCATTTTTGCACACAACTGCCCACAGGACCATGCTTGGAAAGAACATCCAACTGTAATTTTGCCTGTGGCCACTAAAATTGCAGAGCTCAGCTGCCATTCCACCATTTATCCATCAGATTCATTTCTTCAATCTTTCCATGCTATGGAAAATGTCAGTAACACAAAGCCTTGGCAATATTTATCTGAACCTGAAGGGGGATTGCAGCAAATTAGTATTCAGGGTATAATCCAAAACCTTACGATGTTACAGCAGTTGCTGGACTCTGCAAATAAACAACATTACAAGACAGTAGTTGCCTAATGAGTATAAATGGAAAATTATAGTTCTGTTGGTCAAGTTCCCTAGCCAGAAAGGGTTAGAGAGCAATAGTCATCAACTTCTTGTTAACAATTTTCTTTAGAGCAACCCCTGATACTGTTGCTGCTTACTTAGAATCACAAAAACATACAGAGTCAGCTTAAATACTTGGGGAGCTAACGTAACTCAATTCAGCTTTGGCCAGTGAGGGCTTCAGAAGACAGGGGAAACCACAGGGAGGCGGTTGAGTCACCAACTCTGGATGTATTTAAGAGTCATTTGGATGTGATGCTTAGGGATGTGGCTTAAGGTGAATCTTGTAGAGTAGGGTTAAAGGTTGGACTTGGTGATCCTGAGGGTCTTTTCCAACCCAGATATTTCTGTGATATTCCAGTAAAACAGGTACAAACTCCAGTGGTAAAACTTGGTGAGAAGATTTTAAAGCAAAATAACGAATCTAAATTTTGTCAAAAGTAGTTTTAACTACAAAAAAACCTTCACTGAAGTTCAGCTTGCACTGAAACTATTAACTGAAGCAGCTGACAGACGCATATGTTTACTTATTAATATTATGGGCCTATGATGCATGGGGCCAAATACTTTGCAGATAGCAAGTCTCATTTCTAATCAGGCTAACTGAATAAGACTTTAACACTGTCAGACAGATTGATGAATTTGGGAAAGCACTAAATGTTACAGAGAAGAATCTACTCCCTTTAAAATATTAAGGCTGAAACTAGAGTATTATTCTAATATTTTCTGGGTTTCTGAACATATTTGAGCAACCTGATCTTGCGAAAAATGTCCCATTGGATTAGATGATTTTTAAAAGGTCCCTTCCGACACAAAACATTCTATGGTTTGATCTAAACGATCTAAATTGTTGTAGGTTTGTTAAAGAAAATTATTGAGGTGGTCATAAAACTCCATTCACTTTCATAACAAGTAGTAGTGTTCCTATCAAACCAGCACACATACAAGCAGTATTGGGTTGACGCAGACCATTGTATGGAGTTGAAATCAATCTTTTTCCCAAACTCTCTTCTGCTCTGTCAGTTGTAAACCATTATGGGATCAGAATTCCATTAGGTACTTTTTACACAACATTTTATAGCTTTACATTATTTTATACGATTTGCTCTATTAGTTGACAGATACACTTGCCCAAAACAGAAGCCTGCCAACATGTATCTAGTCATACTTAAATCTTTGATTAAGGGCATTTCAGAACAACATTTTTATATTGCTGTGCCTTTCAAAGCTCCTGCTTTACTACAACAGGAATACAATATAAACCAGAAATGAGACAGATGATGTTTATGTGCATTTCCCACAGCCAAGGCAGTTAATAAAGTGTATCTGAAACACATTTGGTGATCTAACTAGAAATTCTGCCAACACTGAAACTAATAAGGATGCATACATAGTATCACAGAGGTACTTTGACAACAAAAAGGAAAGAAGTAGTATTTTATTTCCTAATAGTCATAATCTTATTTTTAAAAGTGAAGAAGCTGCATGAAGGCTACTTTGAAATAAAGTTATATCTAGGGAAAAAAAAGCAGAAGGTTTACTGAATGAATAAAATGAAACACACTTCAATTTAACTCTCCTTAGTGACCCATCAAGTTAAAATTATTTGAAACATGCAGTAAAACTAAATGCCTGGGCTGGTATCAGACAAAAGTAAGAACTGACTGAACAGTCAAATAGCAAATGCTGTCCTATGAGAGACAAAAGGGGCAAGGCACATGGAGGAACAGCTAAAAGCTACTGTGCAATCACTCCTGCAAGAATTTTCACAGTTAACTCTTCAACTAAGAAATGTCTTTATGAACAAAACCAACTGCCTCCAAAATATTGTGACATATGGTTTTATTCTCAGTGTACATTGAATATAACCTATTTAAAGAGCAAGAAGCTACCCCATCCCCAATCCCTGAATGTTACAAAATGTACCAAGAAAGACAAATATTAGACTAGTCATTTTTAAGGCAGAAAGACAATCGTTCAGAAGTGCCCTCAGTGTAGTGGCTGTGGCAATTACTGCATAGCAACTAATGCCCTCTGAACAATGTTAAGTTTATAAAATCAACTATTGTATGCAGAAGCCCAAGCAGGGAGCCAGTCTAATATGAATTAGGGCTACAAAATCAACCTGGATTTGGCAGAATTCAGTACAGCAGAAAAACAAAAGCAAAGTAAAGCACAGTTCATGTGAAAGAAACACCAAATTAAAAATGCCAAATCACTCCACCACCAGTTTCTCTCCCTCCTGCAATTCTAGTTTCAGCTTGAAAAACAAAAGTTATCACCACTATTTACCAAGAAGAAACAGATTTATCTGTGGAAAAAAAAGTTTACCTAGAAGCAGAAACACAGGCAGTACAATAATTTTCCACTTGAGTTTTCCCTTGTAGGTCCAACCAGCCCCAGAAGCAGCAGTGCTCGTAGCCACGTTAGTCTCCATTTTCTGACTAAATAGAGAACTGAAGTTTTCATCGTTTATAAACAGAAAGTTCTTTCAGCCCATGCAAACATACTATTTAAAATGGTCACATGGAAATGAAGCCACAGCACAGAAATGGAAAAAAAACAAACCACCTCACTGTAGGTGACCTTATGCTAGTTGGTAAAAAAGCGAGCACACATGTCAGCACAAAAAGTTATTCATCCCTCTTCCACCTTTTTTTTTTTATCCCCTTCTCCTTTCTGCCCCTAGCAGGACACTACCAAGGCTGCCTCACACAGAGAACACTCAGACCTCTGAAATTTTGATGCAGAGCATAGATACCTCCTCTAGTTGCTCTCCCCTCTTAAAGAAAATGGAAGCTAGAAGAGGAGTGTAGGGGAAAACAACCAGCAAAAGGCAGGAATGTTTCAAAACAGCTGAGATGGGACAGAAAGGTGAAGATGTGTGCAGCAAGATAAACTATCTGAAGAAGCAGACAGGGCACACATGGGCTGAAGAGCATGTAGTAGTGCATCAGGGAAGGTGCAGGCTGCCAGTGCGGACATGAGGCAGCTCAGACTTGGTGCTGCAGGAGCTGAGCTACTGCTGAGGATCATGTGTCCCTGAGGTCACTTTCAGAGCTCTGCTTCAGTTACAAATGCATACTTGGACATGGATGAAGTTCAAATATGCCTGCGTGACACACAACCCACCTTCCTCAGTTCCTTCTGTTTTACAGTTCAGTAAAGACTTTGCAAATCTCAAAGGTAAAACCTGTGTAACAGAGAGGGTCTTCATCCATGACACAATGCCACTACCGCTGATGTGCTGTTATCTGAGTGCTGAGTAACTAGACAAACAGAAAAGGCTTATTAGCCTCACAGTGGTTAAACTATCAAGCACTACTAAGAAACAGCCACAAAATCTTTCAAAAGGCTAAGCCTGTGAACATAAGCTCCTAAGTTTCAAATTTATATAATGTAAAAGGAGCTATTCAACTTTTATGTAAGTTTGTCTTAAATGATCACAGTCTTTTGATCAATATGTAATTTAGTTAAAAAATCTTAAGTAACTTTTATTTTAAAACAAACTACTTTTCCCACAGGACCCGATGACAAAGTTTATCTAAAATCTGCTCACACTGAACTTAGGAAGAAGTGACAGTGCTCATTGTCTCTGCAATCTCTATCCCTTTACCATCCACACCTGAATGCGCTTCCACCACACTACTGCTCCCTATTGCATTTGCCCTTCTATGTTCTCTACTGACGCTGTGCCTATTTCTTATTCAGGAGCAATAACTTAAAGCTCAGGTGTATTCTCTACACAACTGCTGCCCTTTCTGATGCAGAGCTGGCTCCAAACTTAAAGTTTTTCTTCCCCCAGTGCTGCTACCTGCTCTGAGCATCACTCCATAAGGGAAAAAAAAAAAAAAAAAAGAGAGAGAGAGATTAAAAAAACGAGAGAGTGAAGGGAGTTCTTCACTCTCTGGGGGGTGGTGGGTACAGAAAGAACCACAGAAAGAACACAGATTGGTGGGGGTTGGAAAGGAAATTATCTCGTCCAACCCACCTGAGGGTCACTCATGTCAGATTGCCCAGGATCGTTATCCAGGCAGGCTGGGAATCTCTCCAGGGTAAACTCCACAAACTCTCTGTGCAACCTCTCTGTTCCAAGAACACTGCAGGGCTAGGGACAAACAGATAAATTTAACCTAGAATAGCAACAACAAAATGCTCTGCCTTGACAAGCTAAAGAAAGCTCCTTGGAGTGTGATTCCTCTACAATGCTTCGGCCTAACAATAGCATGTGTTTCCAGGTCACATAGGTACAGCTTGCAGTTAGGCAGCAGAAGTAGCCACTTCCCTTCTTATGCTATATACTTTAAAATGTCATCAAACCAAAGATCTGAAAATGGATGACCCAAAGCGCCGATTCACAGCCCATTACAGAAGACGTGAGCAGGAATTTCCAACCTCACAGCATTCACTGAGCAGTCAAATGGGAGCAAACAGTGAATGGAGATTACAGGTCCCTTCCTCTGAGTTTCCCAGAGTTTGCAAACATCCAGCACTATTGGTGAGACGTGCCCAGACACACAAATCTGTTTGACATATATCCCATTTCTGGGTTGCTGCTGCTGTTCTTCCTCCTATAAGAGATCACAGCAACTGAGAGAGAATTTTCAAGAAGCTTGTTGAGTACAATCCTATCACCGTCACCTTATGCTTCAAGTTCTAAGACAGACTTTAAAAATATTCATGGGAAATATTTATAAGTGTAGTAATCACATCACAGCTATCATTGAATAAAAGCTGCTTTCAAGGAGTGCTCCCAACTAAAAGCACTGCCAAATGCTTGCTATGGCAGCCTTGAATACAGGCACCTCAGACTGGAGAAGCACAGATTTCAGCACTAGCCTCCACTACAACATATTCTGACACCAGAAGTTACAGCCCACTAGAGTAGTTCTATTGATCCTATCAAGTAAACACAGACATCTCCCTTTCTACAGCAAAAATATCAATTACTTTGGGAGACAATGAGGAATGCAGCAGCAGACACGTGGAACGGAACATCATATTTTCAATTCTTACATATAAACCTGCCAACAGAAATTGATTGAATTCACAGACTTGGTTTGCTGGTTGCTTTTTTTTTTTTTTTTTTTCCATTTTGATGCACTGATTCTGGTAGGGTGAATTTCTGCATTACCTGGGTCAGTATTAGAAAAGTACTGCTTTTACAATTCTCTTCTTCAGTGCGACATCTTCTGTTCCAAAGTGACAACTCAGAGTTACATCTCCTGCCAAAATGACTCTTTGTGATTTAATGCAGACAAGAGGCGGATTTCCCTTCTTTTTTCACTCCTTTAGATCTCAGCTACACAACTTGCTATGATTCAGCTCACAGTGAAGATAAAATGAACACTCTTATTGAAGTTTGCCTGCTACATTTTCATTTGTAACCTGAGGAAAATGATTGGTCTAAGGCTGAGATGGACCTGTCACTACAAATAAGAAATTTAAATAAATGATAGCTAAAGTTTTCTATTTTCCATTATTTTTTTCCTCATTCCTGAAGCTTTGATTAATTTTTTGTTGTTGTTTTGGTTTGGGTTTTTTGCAATAACTTCTTGGTATGACAGGGCAATTCTCCCCCTAGAAGTCTGAGTCACTTTTAATTACTTAAAGTAAATAAACATTCTGTCTCACTGTTTAAAGTTTAGGAAAAATAAGTTTTCAGAAGCATCCTGTATATATCACAGGCCATTTACTGACAGAAAGTAAACACAGGAAGGCAGGGTGGTTGTAGATGTACCTCAGCTAATCTAATGGAAGTCAGACATGATTGAGAGGGAACAAGTGTGAGCACTGAAGTGTTTTTAACGTGTGTTTTCAGGAAAATCTCATTTATACTGAGATATGAGGGGGGGAAAAAAAAAACAACAAAAAAACCAAAACCAAAGATTTCACAATGTTCTCCTGCCATGCATGAACTCAAATATAATGAAGGTAAATTTTAGTGTAACAAAATCACACAATCATAGAATGGTTTGGGTTGGAAAGGACTTTCAGAAGTTATCCAGTCCAATTCCCTTGCAATTAGGAGGGACATCTTCAAATACAGCAGATTGCTCAGAGCCTCATCCAATCTCACCTTGAGTGTTTCCAGGGATGGAGCATCCAACACCTCTCTGGGCAACCTGTGACAATTTTACCACCATTACCATATGAAAGTTCTTCCTTATCTTTAATCGGAATCTCCCTCTTTAGTACAAAAAGACTTCACCTCTTGTTATGTTACAACAGGCCCTGCCAAAAAGTCTAATACCATCTTACATCTTATAGACTCTCTGAAAGGTTCCCTGGAGCCTTTCCTCCAGACTAAACAACCCCAACTCTCAGCCTGTCCTCAAAGCAGAGGTGCTTCAGCCCTCTGATGATTTTTGTGGCCTTCTCTGGACCCACTCAGGTCCATGTCCATCTTGTGCTGAGGACTCCAAGCAAGGTCTCACCAGAACAGAGTGGCAGAATCCTCTGCCTTGAATGCCTGGCCATAAATTCAAAGTCTATTCATAAGCCCTAGTATGAGCTTTCACAACACAGTCTCTTCTTTCTCCCCAGAACAATCATAATATGATTGTAGCTGCAATTTTTAAGTGCATCTTAACTGCACTAATCAATACTAATATAATTTTACTGCCTGAAATGCAACTAAAACCTCATGTCTCAGTCTATCAGCAAGTTTTCAGCCTGCTGTTTTTCAGACTCCCCAAGTTTCCTACACAAATCTCTCTCAACGCTTTAGAAGTATTATAAACCCTCTGTTATTTTTCACAGACTTGAAGAGAACTTGCCTAATCCCTTACCCCTTTCCACGAGTGGGTCAAGGCCTATTTGTCTGCCTGTTTTCTAGATCACAAGTTGAGAACTTTAAAGCTTTTCCTCATCCTGGGGCAACTGTCAAATGTAGTCTCTCGCTATAGCTTGCAGGTGTGACCCAGAGCCTTGTTCCTTACCAGACTCAGGGGGACAAGCCAAATTGCCTTGTGTGTGTTTATGTTCAAAACAGAACTACACACAACCACCATGCATGGTAGCTCTGCCAGCTTTAACCAACGCAGACCAGGATTTCTGAGCACAAATTTCTCTTTTCCAGCTGCATATGCTGCATGCCTTGCCCCCCGCGCCGCCCCCCCCCCGCCTTTTTTTTTTTGTTGTTAAGAAAATCTTTTATGCACCAAAGCACAACATGGCAGACCTTGTAGTGTTATGGTTTTGGAGCCAAATTTAAACCAAACACATTAAAATATACAATGGGTGCTTTCATTTATTGAGTCCAGGTGTAGCTCTGAAAAGACTTTTATAGTTTTAGAGGTTCCCCCCATCGATTGTTTTTCAGTTGACAGTTCAGAAGTGCATATGGCACTGCTTAAATAGCTTCCAAGATTTTCAGCTTGACTGCAACAATGCAGCAATGCTGAGTGCAAGTCTGAGCTTTTCCCACTTCTCCCAGATTCAAAAATTACTCTCTGCACTTTGTTCTATTTTCCTCCATGCAGAAACACTACATTATTTAACATGGAGGGGGGGAAATATTTTTCCATCAATTAAATGCACTCCTTTCTTTAAATAAAACATGTATGCACAATAAAGCTTTTCCTCACTACTTGGCTCTCCAGTCAATTTGAAGGGGATGAAGCAGGCTCTTGCTAGACATGTAGACAAGCAAACAGATTTCCTGCTCTATAAAGAAGTGACAAGATGCAAAAAAAAGCCCCACTACTGCTTACAATGAAGCAGTTATGTTGGTCCCTTGCCTACCCACAGGCTTGTTAGGATTCACAAACAAGAAGTGTTACATAAACTGTACCATGATGCTATAAATGAAGTCATTCCTATCGATGTATCTGCATAGCAGCCACATCTTCTCAGGCTGTGAGATTGCTTCAATTACGTAAGTGTGGCAAAGCACTGGCCCAGTTTGCCCATAGAGGTTATGATGCCTCTTTCTCTGCAGGGATTCCAAGCATGCTGTTCCGCGTGACTGCTTTAGCACAGAGGATTGGACCAGGCAGTCTCCAGGGGTTTCTTCCACCCACCACCACCCCCCCACCCCCACCCCCATCATTCTACGATATCAAATCAGTGTCCTAAGGGCCACCAGGAGAAGAAATTATATTGGCTGGTGACCAGACATACAAAGCTTAAGTATACAAAGACTAAGTAGGGGATTTTATGGCCTGAAAGCATGAGTTTTATAAATACAGTGGATCCAGCCATTGTTACTTATCTGACAAGATTTGTGAGTGCTACAATAAGATTTTAAAGCTGTGTCCTGCTTCTCTCTACACAACTCAGGAACTGGCAAATGAACTAATCCAGCTGAATTGGCCTGGAACAGATTTTCTAAACAGCTTTTATCAGCTGTGTTCAGTAACTGTTGGCAAAACTTCCCATTTCCATCCTATTGTCTCAAAATGAAGGTCAGCATGAAAAGGTAACTGCAGGACACAATGTCTCAAATGCCACTGCCATCATTTGCCTCTGTGTGGTGACCTTTGTTTTTAGTTTTTGTCCTGTGTATTTTTTGCATCTCACAAATACTGGAGTGGGAAGCTCTGCAGCAGTGATTACATCATGACTAAAAAGACACTTGGCAAATTTCACATGTGAACTGAACACAGAGGCCAACTACACTAAGTGTTCAACACAGCAGAAGAAACATGGCAAAAAGTATTTTCTCAGGAACATGGACTGCAAATCCTCTGGCTCCAGTGATCCATTCATCCATAGCAGCTGAGAATGATACAAAACCACACCTCGTACAGCAGAGTTCATGACAGTCCAACAGTTGCTCCTCTTCAGTTACCTAGCAGTCTGCAGTGAACACTTCACATCTTGAATGAGGACTCTGCTGCTGGAACATGCACACCCTCCTGTGCTTACATGTCAAGGAATTCACCAATTCTTGTTCCTCAAATGGATATGAAAAGGAAGTGTGTACAATTCCTTTCCATCACCCCATCTTTTTTTTTTTTTTTTTCCCCTTTAAAAGACCAATGTTATAAGCATATAGTCATCTAGAGCCTCAGGTCCATGTCATTCCCTCTTTTCCTTAGAGCTGTCTTTAGCATCTCAAAATACTCAGAATGGCTTATGAAATTCATGTCAAAATAGGAATCACAAAATACATAGGTGAACCCGAAGAAATTAAAGAACTTAAAAGCAGACTTCTGCTCTTCCCACTGCATCTTAACAAGTATTGCTGCTCCAGTTTCCAAACACCAAGCCAGAGGCTTTTTGAGCTGCAACAAGTTCTGTACATCTGCTCATTGATAAAAGCATCTTTCTGTCACCTCTCCACAGACCTACTTTCTGCACAGCTCAGCACTCTCTGTGTGCCTGGGTCAGGCACAGTAATCTCTATCCTCTCCAAGGCCACCATCCAGAGGGCAGGAAAACCCACGATGTCTACAGCTCAGCCAGAGCCTGAGCAAAGGCTCAGGACACAAAGTGTTTAATATGTTAATGTCATCAGTCAGACACAATCCACAGACATCTGGCACTTTTCTACATCAGTGTCCTTCCAAGATAAAAAGCCTTACAAATTCAAATCAATATTTTAACTACTGCATTAAATTAGCACCTTTCTGTTTCACATCTAATCCCAACTGTTTTCTGTCCTTAAAGTGACCTGCCTGGGGAAGTGATCTCAACACCATATGCCACTGCTTACCCAAGCCAATCCAGATCTCTTGCTTGCCCTTGTCAACACCAGGGCACAGAAAGCTGCCAGAGATTTGCTAGCAGCAACCCCCTAACCAGCATATTTAATACAGTACAGCCAGACAGAACTTCGTGCTGGGAATGACAGTCATAAGCATTAATCTCTGAAATTTAAAGCAGTGTTCTCTGAATCAGAATTATTGGTATCTTTAGGACACTTGCCATAAGCCATCTTGGAGGAAGACGGTCAATCTTATTTCTTGCCTTCATCCAGTATTGATGCACACACTTGGTAAACCCAAAAATCACACCATGTACCCAGGGTTTCCATCTCTTTTAATCTAAGCATCTCATAAAAATCATAAAGGGAGATCACTTCCACTTTCAAAGACTTCATATTTCACTGCAGCAAGTCCACAAAAGCCTCAGTCTTTTAAATACAAACTACTTAGACCCCATCTCATTAACTCATAAACCACAATGCTATTTAGTGTGTGCAAGCACTGCTTTCCTCTCAGTGAATGAGCTTTGAAAATTCAAAAGGGAAGTAATTCCAGAAGAAGAAATTACTCTTAGTTATAAAGAAAGCAATAAAACAGTGCCTGCAGGCATTAAAATCTTCAAAATCAGCACAGCTTAAGAAAGGCTATTAATCACAGAAGATGCACAAGCTCAAGAACACACAATAAATTTGTCAAAAATCTTCACAGTCAAATGATGAGGCACTTTGGATCGAGCAAGTCACTGCATCGTTGCAGCAATGAAGCCCAGCATGAGCACAAAGAACAAAACTGCCTGGAAGATAAATTGCAAGAGGAATTAAGAGGACTAAGAAGACACATGAACAATAACTATCTGGAGAATGTTAAGTATACGTGAAAGGGATACATATGGGAGAAGCAGCACATCCATAAAAACAATGGTTTTCAACTCAGTTTGCAGCAGCACAGCGGAGATTGAAGGCAGGCACAATGCGCAGCTCAGAAAAACAAACCCAGCATCAAATCCAAAGTTTACGTAGTTGCCCGAGCTCTCCTGAAGACCGCACAAGGGGAACTCCACTGCGTTGCTGGAGAATTACAGAACAATTTGGGTTGGAAGGGACTTTAAATATCATCTAGTTCCAATCCCTCTGACATGGGCAGGGGCACCTTCCACTAGACCAGGTTGCTCAAAGCCCCATTCAACCTGGCCTTGAACATTCCTAGGGATGGGCCAGGTTGAACAACCTTTGAGCAGTCAGATTGTACCCACTGATCTTAAGATAGTTTTCATGGTACTTTCCAGATCAGACTCTGTGTCTGCACTCTGAACAAGAAAGAAAGAGAGACTTGGGTCAGGACATTCTTCTGATGAAGATGCCGAACACAAATTTCAAAGAACAGCAAACCATTAATGTATGAGGAATCCATTTGCAAATAACAGATGGCATAACATTCTTTTTTCTCCTAATGAGAATATTCATTTTTTCTGTCATTATTTACTCTCCATTCAAAACTCAAATAATTAAGGACAGGTACATACCCATGAGACTGTCCCTATAAGAAGTCGTTGACTCTTTCATATGTCTAAAATCACTACAATTATTAAAAGACAGAGGGACACATTTCAACCCTTTCGAAGTTTCTTGCAGATATTAGGACCAAGAATTGAGTCACATTTTGAGAGAAATTATGTCCAAATGCTTAATTTCCAGTCTTGTTTCCTTCCCTCTATAATTTAACCCAACACTGCATTAAGGATTTGCAGAACACTAACTAATAACTTGCTATTGGATTTTGTGAAATATTAGGCTTTATTTACAGTAGCCTTCAACCATACGTTTAACAGCTCCTATTAATCTCTGCTTAAATACAGTTCAAGCATCGTGGGTGAAACCAAAGCATATATTTAAAGGAGTTCATGAAGTTTGGTAGCCTGCCAGACATCTTCTACTGGTCAAATCCTGTCTGAAGCAACTTACCCTGATCTATATTTAAAGTATACATTTTAAAATGAGTGTTCTGTTTTTGTGGGAGAAACTAAGACTGTCCTCTAGTAGCATTCTCAAGTATTCAATGTGCTTCCTCCCTCTTCAGGGGTTAGTTTCTGCACCGGCACACCGTAACACCTCTTCTGAGAATCACAGAGAAGTTATTTAAATCTCCAGTTACAACACACAAAAAAAAAGAATCTTTAACCAAAATCTGTGCATTTACAGCTAATTTTCTTCATTCACTATTAAAATGTACACAGCCTTGGATATATTAAATTAGTACTTTCAAGAAACCCAGAGAGACTTCTCATTAGTGGAAAATCTGCCATGGCTTGAAGGCAAAATCCAGGAAGGGAAATATCTAGTCTCCTTTTAATTTTGTATGCTGGTAGCACATGACAAAAACAAGTTCCCTGCATCAAGAATGCTAAAGTTGTGGCTTACAAAATATAGTTAGTTGTATAAATCAGCAAAATGCAATACAGTAATTTTTCTTCCACTGAAGAGATACTATTAGAATATGAAACACAAGCAGTTATTGGTAAGAAAGAGCGAGAGATGGTAAGGAATTCATCTTGGAAAGATGGCAGGGATATGTATTCTGTCCAAAAACGACCAGCTTTTATTATATCATTCAGAATACCTTGGGATTTTGGGATTTTTTCCTCCTCCTCCTTCAGAAATTAAGTTCTGGAAAAATTCAACATCTTTTTTTTTTTTTCCCCACAGACTTCACACACTCTCAGAACCTATCAGGCAGTCTTTGGGTGCACTATGGGTGCAGCTCACATCCCCATTCTGGTTTGGGTGGAGACAGTGGAACAGTGGCAGCTCTGCAGTGCCACAGCTACAGCCTCACAAGTTAAGGAAGCACAGAGAATCACGGAATGGTTGGGGTTGGAAGGGCCCTTTATAGGTCATCCAAGCCCCCTGCAGTAAGCAAGGCCATCTTCAAGTAGAGAAGGTTGCTCAAAGCGCCATACAAACTGACCTGGACTGGTATCAGGGACGGAGCATCCACCACCTCTCTGGGCAACCTGGGCCAGTGTTTCACCACCTTCAGTGTCAAAAGCGTCTTCCTTGTGTCTAGTCTGAATCTCTCCTCTTTTTAACACCCTGTTTTGCAAATGGAAGGGCCAAAGGGATGCTACACCTCCTTGGTCTTCACCTCTGTTCCCACCCTGCTGAGCATCTGGCATTGGCTCACACCCCCCCCAGTCTCCCCACCCCAGACCATCCCAGCAGCCACTGGGCTTTGGAGTGAGGAGCTGAAACAAGCAGCGGTGAAGACACTGAGCTCAGCCCCAAATGCTTCAATTGCTCTTCTGGTACAGCTGTACTGGGTCACCAAGCAGGGATGTGAACAGTAGAATCACAGAAGAGGGGATGGGGTTATTAAAGCAAAGAGGGTTTTAATAGAGAGGCTGGGCAGCAACACAGCAATTACCTCCTACAGGCAACATCCTGGCAGGGCTGCATGCAGCTCTTGCCATCCATGTGAAATAAGAACTGCCTGCAGCACTCAAGCCAATAAAATAAAACTCAAATGCTTTTCCTTGTGGAGAATCCTGATTTCTGTTTCCTATGACTCATCTGCAAAAATCAAAATCTCCAATGCTAAACAAGATGATAGAAGTAGAGGGAAATTATTACTGAAAAAGCAAAATGTCATCTCTAGACATGATGAAACGCCAACACCTAAGCCTGAACCACCAAGGCAGAGAAAGTAATTAAAAGCAAATAAAAAATAAAAACTCCCCACACTTCACATGGGAATCACAGAATGGTGGGGGTTGGAAGGGACCACTGGACCACTAGTTCAACACCTCCGCCAAGGCAGGGTCATCCAAAGCAGTTTGCCCAGGATCAGCGTCCAGGCAAATTTGGAGTCTGTCCAGAGTAGACTCCACAACCTCTCTGAGCAGCCTGTTCCAGTATTCCAGCAGCCTCACAAGAAGTAACATTGTTCCTCATGTTTAGGTGGAATTTCATGTGTTCCAGTTCGTGCTCACTGTCCCTTGTCCTGTCATTGGACACCACTGAAAAGTATCTGGCCCCATCCTTTTGCTTCCAGTCCTTTAGATATTGATCAGCATTGATAAGATCCTCTCTCAGTCTTCTCTTCTCCAGGCTAAAGAACCCCAGGTCTCTCAGCCTCTCCTGATGAGAGAGATGCCCCAACCAGCAGCCTGCCAGAATAGCACTGGCAGATGTCTAAATTCAGACAACTGTGAGACACTGACCAAAGTATCAAAGTATTTAGAGAAAACAACTTCAAACCATTTGCTTCATACGCAAGATCTGCCTGAGAGCCAGGACTTAATCAGTTCTGCAAGTGCCCGAGACAAGCAGGCTCAAAAGGAAAGGTTTTCATTTGTAATAGGGTTAAATATTGAGGTGAAAGAGCTGCTTTCCCAATATAGCTGTAATCCTCTTCTGCTGAGTGTTTCTTTAGGTAAATAGAAATAAAATAACAAATAAAAATAAACAAAAGGTATTTGTTGAAAAATATTTACACAAATACAATTAAAAAATAAACACCCATTGTCACTATCAAGTAAACTTTAGAGATTATACATGGCATCTTAACCACTAACTTTGAAATTTCCTTTTGGTTTGGTTTATTCAAGGTAGCTTCAAAGATAAGTAATTGAGGCATCCTGAGGAAACCCATTTCCAGGCTTCCGCAGGCAGTCGCAGATGTTCTAATGTACTGGAATCTCTGTGCTTGCCCAGTAATTGGTTCTTGTGCATTACACCAATTTTCAGGGGAAAAAAGCAAGCAGCTCTTGAGGAATACTTGCAACCTCCTGTTCCTGAGCTGACCTACCTGGGCTAACAAACCTAATTAACATTGACAGGGTACTAAATTATACCTTCTTTCCTCAGTGTGAGGCTACAGGACCATAGCTGGATTCTGACACACCCCTTATAACACACTTGGATCTAGCTGTGCTGCCATCCTCTATCCCTGTGCTGTAGAACTCTCCCAACCACTGTGTTTGCAATCCCTTTAGCATTTTACATAGCACAGAGTAGAAAGGAATGCCCCAACCACTGCAACCTTTTCCTCTGGTAAAAAAAGAATAAAGTATCCCAAGCCTGCATTCACTCTGCTTACACAGAAGTAAACTACCAAGCTTTATTCATTGCAGATAATATTTAGAGACAAAAATACAGCCTACAGTCTAGCACAGGTCATTCTTCCATACAGATTTTTTTTCTGACAAAGCAAAATTCTTAAGTATTGTAGAGAGAAAAACAATGTCATTCCATTTTCAAACACTCTGACTGAAAAGTCCACCAAAACCATTTCTCATTTTGTCTGTAATACTGAAATTTTAAATCATTTCAGAACCATGACCATTTACAAAAACAATAAGGGGAAAAAAATAAAACCATGTATGGAGTAATAAATACTATGAGAAAAATAATTCTTCACTCTTTTGCACAGATCTGGCCCCAAACATGAAACAAAGGTAATAATGACAAATCTCAATAGAACTTTAAGCTGCCTGTCCTATTTGGTCTGGAAGTCAAGCAGTCACCTCACCCAAAGGGCTTCCCCAAATAAAAACTCTCACTGCTATGATTATCCACCAGAGTCATCACAGTCTGCTTCCAGTCAGCAGTGGAACATGTTGAGTGAGTTTTAAAACTGCTATTTTTCTATAGTATTTAAAAATCAAAACATGTATAAAATGAAGAGGCATTTGCCCTGACCAGTTTCCCTCTTTTGCTGATCTGCTGATCACACTCTTATCAACAGCCAAACTGAACTTGAGAAGACAGGTTAAAACCAGTTGGGAAGTGTAATTTGGAGAAAACTGAAAATTTACAGCTATGTTTAATATGAAAGCATCTCATCAGGCACTTGCAGACTCCCTAATTCAATTTTGTCTTGTGATTGGAGGGGAAAAACTGATTTTGGTTTGATTTTTCAAATTCTCAAAACTTTAGCTGTTTTCTATAACAGTTTTAACTGGTGATAGAAGGAGACCTTTGTCTTTGCTTGGGAAATTGTCTTTGGTCTGAGTCTGAAATAAGTCTCTGCATGCCGAAGCAGAGAGAAGTTTAAATATCAAGCTACCTGTGTACCAAACTGCTTGCTTCCTGCCAGCCTGTATTGCAGTTCCTGCTGTGTAAAGCTTGCTCTATGTATTTCGGTATTGGCACTAAGCTTTGTGATGCCTGTTGGAGCCTAAGTGCTTTTTAAAGCACCCCTCAAACATCTATCTCCTTCAATTCCTTCTGCACAAATGTTATCATCTAATTAAGAGGAAAGTAACTTCCTTTTGTGATGAAATGTGACTCATTCTCCTATATGCCCACCTCTTCATCTCTAAATAAAGCATTCCGCCTGTACACAATTCATGACCAAACATATAATGCCAAGAGCAGAGTCATAAGGAGCCTAATGAGCAAAACAAGATGCAATCAGACCCACTGGCATGTACCCACAAGAGGCTGAAAAAGCTGAAAAAGTAATTGATGTTTATTTTATACTATGCAAAAAAAAACCCCACGGACCAGAAGGATCACGCTCTTACATTAAACCATGATGCAAGACAACAACAAAGAATCACAGAATCATAGAACAGTTTAGGGTGAAGGGATCTTAAAGGTAATCTAGTTCCATGCTCCCTCACATGGGCAAGGACACATCTCACTAGACCAGGTTGATAAAAGCCCCATTCAACCTGGTTTGGATACTGTTCCAGTGCCCCACCACCCACATGGGGAAGAACTTCTTCCTGATGTCTAATCTAAATCTGGCTTCTTCCAGTTTGACGTGGTTATCACTCACCCTGTTACTAGATGCTTTTGTTTAAAGTCCCTCATGAGATACCCTGGGAGCCCCATTCAAATACTGAAGGCCACAGTGAGGTCTCCCCGGAGCCTTCTCCAGGCTGAACAATCCCCTCTGATCACCTCCACGGCCTCTTCTGGACCCACTTGAACAGTTCCATGTCCCTCGTGTCAATGGCTCCAGAACTGCACTGTTGTCCTACGCTACAAACATGCTTTTCAACTTGCATTCTAACAGCAACTAATTGCATCAGCATGTATTAGATTTACAAACAACATCACTTTACCTCACAAATGTCATCATCCATGAACCAGGTGATGAGCTGAGATATAGCACAATGCTAACTTGCCAACAGACAATAACCTGCATCCAGCACCACCTTCCTGCACAGTTATCAGTAAATGACAGCCCTCTGGACTGGCTTATCATAAACTGATCTGAGGAACAACATAATTTATCTTTTCTTAAACAAACTGGCTACTTCTGATGAGCCAATTCAACTGGTTAAACTTTCCTAACATGAGGGTACAAATAAGGAGATGTTCCAACATTCAACCCTCTCACAGCAGTTCCCTCAATCCCAGGCAGTCTGATGCAACGAGAAATAGGAATTGCAGCAGTTTTGACTTGGATGTGTTTTGTCTGCTTTCGTGGAAGGATTTAACCACATTCAATTACTTAATTGCAGTATAAAATGAAGTGTGGTGCCTTTTATTTCTGAGATAGCCTGATCTGAAATGTCTCTAGAGTGCAGGGTTCCTATATGGCACACAAAATTATTTTTATTCTTACATTTATTTTCCTATTTTTGAATACAAAACCAAAACTTCCAAATATTTAAATACAGAAAAGATGTCTGAGTGACTCATAAGCACAGCCAATTCTAAACACATCTATAGATCACTACATGTAGAAAAGCAGAGGGGAGGACACTTACAGAATTGTAGACTGAGACTCAGAAAGGCCAATAAGGCTGCCAAAGCCAGCAAGATCAGAAAGCGGTTTCGGAAAAGCATTATTATTTGTTCTGCTTCCTCTTCATGGTTTCATCTTCATATATCAGTGGTGCCTGCAAACAACAAAACCTTGGTGAATATACTTCAGATGTGGCAGCTATAGCACAGAAAACTAAAACATCCTTTTGACAACGTCAAGTTATTTCTGAAAGGCAAAGATGTGGAACAACTGAAATGGGTGGCCACACTATCAATAAGTTGTCTGCACTCTATTGGTATTTCCACGTGATAGAACTTGCAAGTAATTTTTTTTTTTTTTAAAGGCCAGTTCCCTTAAAATTAAGTTTTCTTCTTCTGCTAATGCAGGGTTAATGCTCATGTCATAACATGGTCAACAGTTCATTAACAAAAGTCTCTTTCTCCTGTGCAAAGCAAATCATAACAAGAACATTATTAGTTAAGGGCTTTCAAGAACTATTTGGTAAGTCATTCATAGAAACAAAATAATCCCATAACACATTTAATCAGTTCACACACACACACTTTTAAATGCAGACTAAAAGTTAGTTTCTCTACCTAGTAGCCCTACTACTGATGCTAAATTCACAATTCTTATTTAAGATGATAAAAAGCGAGAATAATTACCCACATCACTATACAGAGAATGGAAAAATATATTGATTTAAGATTAACGCCTGGAATAATTCCATGTAACAACATTTTTAGACAGCTGTTTTGATGAGGATATTTTTAAATCAATAATATTTTAATGTTAAAAAAAAAAAGCCAAAAGAAACAACACCATGCTCTCCTGAAAACACCAAACAAGAAGCTCAATCAGTTAAAACCACACTTTTCCTTGCAGAATTACTTCCCAAAGCACAAGAAACTGCCCAAGTGCCCTGTTTTCACAGATGTCCATTTCCCACTGGAAATCAGCTCTGTGTAAGAGGTGGGGGGGGACAAGGGGGAGTTGTTCTCACACACATTCTTTATTTTAAACAACCAGCTGCTGTTACATGCAAGAGATGCCTTTTCCTAGTACTGACAGTACATTGCAGGAAACTGGTTAGTCTTGAAAGGAATCTTCTGAGATTCCCAGATCCTTTGAACTGAGCTCTGTTTATGATGCACATCTAAAACATGTCAACGGAAAATAACCTTTTTCCCCCACCGCCAATTCTTTTTGCCCCAGCACTTATTTGTTCACCAGAAGAGATCTCTCCTGCTTCTTCCCTGCTTGTGAGAATGAAAAGGCTTACGTATGCATGTAATTTACATGTATTTATCATAACTCTTCTGCACTGCAAAAACTGTCCATCTTTTCAAGATTTTAATTTCTGTCCCTGAGAACTGATAAAAATCTCAATATCAAAAATTTGAATTTTTTTTTTCTTCCTCAATTCATTTTCTCATTAGTATTTGAAAATTACTCCTGAATTGCTGCACATATATTACCTATTGTGGTCAGTCATCAGAAGAATTGTGGGATCTATGAGTTGGCACAAAGTGACTTCCATAGTAGGAGGCAAAGACACAGAACAAAAGTGGTGATCCTCCAGAAATTAAGGTAGCGAGACCTGCAGTAAGTGAAATGAATCATACATGTGCATTTTGCAGGACTGAGGTCTTCTCATCTCATTTTACTTGGAGAATTACCTTTACAGCTTTTGGACACAGTGGGAAAGTGGAAAGAACTGTTGATGCTGAGAAAGCAAGAAACCAGAGCTATTACAGCATTTTTCCAAAACGCCAATAGCACCATAAATGGCATGTGCAGGCAGTAATAAAAGTTTTTAAAAAACAAAAAGAGAAACAGAAGGAATGATTTTAGCAGTCTCAGTGTCACAGAATCATAGCACGTCCTGGAACATCATAGTGAAAAACTATGCTGAAACCAAACCGAACTAAACCACTGAAACTAAACAAAGCTGAAGGGCAGAAAGTAAAAGGATTAGCATATACAAAACATTACAGAGAGAGAATAAAGCACTTCGACCAGACAGATGGAAGAACAGAAGGGGAACCACAGGAAAAAGCAAAATTAGACTTAGCAGGGAGGAGAAGGTAAAAATCTATTAAAAATCTCCTGGGAACAAGAGGTCTTGAGCACAGTCTACACTCATTAATACTACTGCTGCATTTGAAAGTTGCCACAATAAAGGAAAAATGGCAAGACTGGGATAAAGGAGCTTAGACACAGCTCAGATTAGCAAAATGTTTCAGAGAAAAAGCTTCATTTGCCTTAAACCTTAATTGCGAGCTCAGAAGTTTTAAAACATTTAGTTTAAAATGCAACATTCGAGGAATTATAAAGAAAGTAGGAAGATTTTTAAGTATACATTGGCAACAAAAAAGTTGCTGTGTTGCAAGTTACGAGGAATGGGACTATCTCCTGTTGAGTAGCTGTGAAATAAAAGCCTGTCCATACAATCTGTCACCAGCTCCCACTCCACATGAAGCTGCTGGGAATCAGGTGAAGGTATGTGAGACAGTACTGCAACCTCTGCTCCTCTGTGCTGGCACATGAGGGATTCGCAGGGACAAACAGCACCTAGCTAGCATATATCAAGTGCAGGCAGTACAATAGCTATTATGAGCACTCACTGAACTGATCATTTGTACACTAAAGAAGAAAAAATTGAGCCTGGAGGGAGGGGGATCGATATAAAAAGATAACCAACCTCATCTCCCCACAACACTATTCTTACATGGATCACAAAAAACACACAACAAAGCACATTTTGAATCTTCAGAATATGCTACCATATTGCAAGAGGTTGCAGTGTTGCAGAGTACCTGCTGCTAACCTGACATTTAGAGAACATTGATCTTTATCTATTTACTCTGCCCAGAAGCCAGAGTGCAGGTCATGCCCCTGCCTCACCATCTCCACGATGTAAACTCTTGATTCTCAAAGGTCAGCTCTATCACAACTGGTAACACCACCTCACTGGTCTCCAGGTATGGGCCTTTGCTTCAGAGGAAAGCAAGTAATTACTGCATTTAAAGGTGAGTAAGCACCACACTGCTGCAGAAGAGGTGGAACTCAGCATTGGAAGCAGCAGGTTTCTGGCAATGGTATCTAAGAAAAAAATGTCCTTGAAAAGCTGTGATTTTTGTTCATCCCCGAGAACAGGTCTTCTGCTCAGGACCAAAACAGGCTCAAGTTGCAGAGGGGGTTTGGTTTAGATTGCTTCTGCACTGAAAGCACTTGAACAGGCTGCCCAGGGAAGTGGTGGAGTCACCATCCCTGGAGGTATTTAAAAGATGTGTACGTATGATGCTGAGGGACATGGTTTAGTGGTAGATTTGGTAGTGTTGGATTAATGGTTAGGACTGATGATCTTTAAAAAGGTCTTTTCCAAACCAATTCTATGAATGCAGAACTTGATAGACCTACAAAACCACAAACTTACTGTCACTGACTGCCACTGTCCACATTTAGTGCCTAACTGGGGCTAAACCGCAGCAGTTGCCCTATCAGCCAGTAACCTCTTTGCAATAGATATTGGAAAAGGAAAGGACTTTTATGAGTTGAAATGGAATCAAATTTAATAAAACAGTCAAACTGGTATCAGTAAAGAGTATACTATGTTATACTCAGTTCATCAAATACACTGTGGTCACACTAAACCAGAAAGCAGCCCCCAGGAGTAGGAAGAGTCAGAAGGATCCTGAGCAAGAGCAGGAGCCTAAACAGGAAGCGCTCTTGTCCTCAGCAAGCTTCCCCTCTATGCTGAACATGACATTTATGGTCTGGGATACACCTGTAGCCAGCTCAGGTCAGCAGCCCTGGCTGCCTCAGAACTGCTAACAGCCTGCAGAGCATGCCTGGCCTGATTCTGTTCCAGCAAAACCAGGACAGACATATACACAGTCCAGACATTCTGAAGGACAGTCGTTACTAAAGCATCCTGTATCAAAATGCAGATAATTAAAGGCTATTCCTGAGCCACCTTTTGCAACATACTCACCTACCCACAGATGTTTTCGGGATCCAAAGGTTTCAATTCATCAAAACACACCAGAATGACTCACAGCATTTAGAGCCTCCTCAGCTCTCACCTCATCCCACAAGATGGTGCCAACATGTGCTGGTGTAAAATGCCAGGCTACTGCACTCACACAAGGGTAAAAAACATGTTGTGACTGTAGGCCAGGCTGGAGAGTCAGGACACTGCAGCAAAGCCTCTGCTAGGCTCTTGAAAAAATCTGATCAAGTCACATTCTCAACTTCAGGCCATTTAAGTGGAAAATTTAGTAACTCCCTAGCAATGACAGGAGAGTGGAATGGCTGCACAGAGCATAGGCTGAGCACGCAGCTCCCAGCAGACCAGCTGGCATGAGTAACCTACTTTTTGTTGAGCACTGGCTAGGTATTGCTCACTAGTGCTCCACATGGAACCTCCCCCTCGCAACCTCTCCTCCTCTGCAAAATATAAAGATGACATTTTGTGCAGGGTTACACAGTTTCTTTTGATTATTTTAATTCATGCCCTGAAAATAACTTCACATCAGTGCTTTTCAAAGTGATTGTGTGGTTAGACATGACACTAAGCCATCCCTGCCAAACTTCTGTACCAATTAAGTGATACTGCTACATCCTTTAAATCAGTCTTACCCATCTAGAATACAAACCTACTATCCAGCATGAAGCGTAAGCACATTATTACACTGACTCACCATGACAGCTTAAATGAATTTACTTGATTAAAACAGCATGTCTACATAAATAATCAATAGTACTTTTCAAAGCCTGCTTCAATAAAATCACTCACTTTGTCTGATATGGTACGTCAAAATGACATTGTCTACTGAAACGCAAACAAGCAAAAGTGGTCACCATGAAACAACCAAAGCATAATGGGGACTCTGCCTAATAAACAAGGTAGCATTAAGTCTGTACCTAACTATATACCCAAAGGCAGATAGAGATATTTTTTGTAGCAAGAGCCTGAGGAGAAGAGCAAAAAGCCTACAGACCACCTAAGGTTGATTTGGAGTAACATTCATAGATATTTTAGAGTCACAGAAGAACTCAAGGACTCACTTACTGGTCTGGTGTCTGTATACTGCAGAGGAAAGTTTTTAATCGTAATTGCTTTTTGATGCACCTTTTATCTTCTACCTACATCTGCAGGCTTCTTTTCTGACAAAACCTGTTTTGAAGATATCCGAAATAGTGACAGCTCCTGATACAATTATAATGAAGATTTCTGCCTTAACTTGCATTTTAACTCATGATGCTCCATCAATTATTACCCAACCATTTGGCAGCAGACAACCAGGCAGTACATTTTTCATCCACTAAACCCCACAAGTCCAGCATTCAGACATTCTCAGACAGCTAAAACACTTCATACTCTTGAAATGAAAACTGCAGGAAACAGTTGTGTCAGCAAGTGGTGCAAGCCAAATCTTTCCTTTGGTGCTTCAAAGGACTTGCTTTATTTCCTACAGGAATGTAAACTAGTGGCTGGGATCTTGTGGTTATGACCAAATCAACCAGTGCTACAACAACCCATGGCAAGCACCAGAAGAGAGAGTAAATGCCAACATTCAGCAGAACTAATTCTCCGGTCAGCACGACCTGCTTAGTTACTCATGCTTGTAATCATCACATTGAGAAAACCCTCACAATACCCCTGCAGCTGACTAATGTCAGCAGTTTAAACTGGACACTTCATTCCTGTAGCACTTTGCATAGCACCATGAAGTAGCAAACATCTGTGACATTGTTAGTCATAATTTTTCATCTTCCCCATGAGAAAGAAACAAGCACTTCTTTTTTTTTCTCTTTCTTTTTTTAAAGCATTTATGAGAAATAGGTCACATCGCAAAACATAACAAAACAAAAAAAAAATAACAAAAAAAGGCATTGCTAAATAAAATAAAGCCAGCTCATCATTTAAAGAAATTAAGCTAAACCTGTTCAGTAACATTACTTGATTTAGTCCACAGGAAAAACAGAACTTGGTTGAAAGTTCAAACAGGTCAGCAGCCTCATTAAAAAAATATCTGATGGTAAGGAAAGCAGTGGTAAAAAAAGGCACCATGCAACACTTCATGTAAGTCATGAAAGGAAACAGCAGGAAGCAGTAGCTATTCGTGTTGATACAACTGAGAGGAGCCCTGCAAAGAAGGAATTGGGGTACTGGTGGATGAAAAGCTGTACAAGAGTTGGCAATGTGCACTTGTGACCCAGAATCCAACCGTACCATGGGCTGCATACCCAGCAGCATGGGTAGCAGGTCATGGGAAGGGATTCTGCCCCTCTGCTCCACTATGGTAAAACCCCATCTGCAGTGTCATGTCCAGCTCTGGAGCCCTCAGCACAAGAAGGACATGGACTTGTGGGGGAAGGTCCACAGGAAGCCACAGAAATTCTACAAAGGCTGGAACACCTCTTGTATGCAGAAAGGCTGAGAGTGGGAGCTCAACCTGAAGAGAAGGCTCCAAGGAGACCTATCAGAAAGATTGGGGACAGACTTTTTTTAACAGGGCTTGTTATGACAGAACAAGGGGTTAGGGTTTAAAATGAGAGGGGAAATCCTTGTATCTAGTCTAAATTATTTTTTTCACACTAAATGTGTTGAGACACTGACAGAGGTTGCCCAGAGAGGTAGCAGATACCGCATCCCTGGAAACATTCCGCATTGGGTTGGAGTGGGCTCTGAGAAACCTGCTCTAGTGGAAGATGTCCCTGCTGTCTGTAGGGGAGCTGGACTAGGTGACCTTCAAAGATCTCTTCCAACTCACATTCTGTGATTCTGTTCTATGATTGCAGAAGGCTTTTCAGGTCCCATGTCCTTGGTTATTGTCTAGTGCATCTGTGAAAAGAATCTGAAAGCTAGGAAGCAGACAGAGAAGATGCTCCTTTGGTTGAGATACAGCAGATCTGAGTGGGCAGAACAAACAGCAGGAGTCTTCATACAAAATCTACCTACTAAGAGTGTGCATAACAGATGACTGTGGTCAAGCCTTATGTTTCTCAACAAAACAAACATCTCTCAGAGTGGCCTTACATGTGATGACCATAGAGATGTCCACACTTCTTTGCTTACTTTTTTTGTTGTTGTTGTTGTTCTTGTCAAAAGTAAAGATTAACAGCAGAACAAAAACCTTCTGACTTCACAATAAAATGAAGAATAGTGCAGCAGAACTCAAAGTGTGGGAAGCAGACAGCTATACAAAACAGTTGAACCAAAAAGCATATTTTCAAGTTATTTAACATTTTAGAAGCCAGTATCTGATTTAAAAAAAAACAAACAAACAACTCCTAAAAAGTAACAACAAAGTTACTGAAGTTTAATATATTTTAGTATTTAGAACATTACAATATCTATATCTAAGTTTTAATTTTCCCCCAGTCAGTTCTAAAATCCTCATACCAGCCTGGTTGGTATTAAGAACAGCACAGCAGTATTGCCCAGCCCATCAAAGCAACCAAGACAAGCTCTCACTTCATTAAAGCTAAGGGATCAAGTAGAGCTCATACTCAAACAATTTTGTCCCTCCCTACAGCACTCATGTTCACTCTGCAGTAAATTTACTGCTGGATTTAATAAGTAAAGGTGAAGAGTTTACTGGCATTCTGAAGTGATGAAGACAGCATTAGCCATACAGAAATGTGACCACACCTTGAAGATAATTCACTGTTCTCAAAGACTCACTTAATTCTGAGATTTGAAATCTCAAGGTATACAAGCAGGTAATACAGTGAACACTTTAAACTGTTCTTTCTCCTAACTGTCTTCCAGGTTTGAGCACAACTGTCACAGTTTTCAGCTGGAAATTCTGGGAAAGTAGGCTTCAGTTTATAACCTCAGATTAAATCCTTCGATTTCCACCTTTTCAGTTCTGTCCTACCCAAATCACCATTACAAGTTGCTTGCTTTATGAGATGATCAGCTAAGAGATGCAAGCAGAACAAGTTTTTACATAGTTTAGCTTCATGTTTGATTTTTGTCAGTCCAAATTTGAAACGCTCCCCAGGGAGGTGGTTGAATCACCATCCCTGGAGGTGTTTAAGAGATGCAGAGCTGAAAGACATGATTTAGCACCAGACTTGGTAGAGTTAGATAAAGGTTGGACTCTGATCTCAAAGGTCTTTTGCAACCAAAATGATTCTATGAGTCTACAATTTATTTAGAATATTTGTTTTCTTTAGACTACAAGTCTACGGATCTCTTAAATCAGGGCAATAAACAGTAATGCAGAGACATCTGTATTACTGTTTAGTGCATTAATATTGCAGTTAATGTAACATAACATTAAAACATTACAACTACACTTTATGCAATTCCCTATGCATTTCCCAGCACTGGAAGTTGACTTATTTAACAGCCAGGACTCTCCTGCTTTCAGAAATTTCCTTAGACTTGCATCAGTTTTCTGGTAAAATTATGAGGCTGTATTTTATTGAACAAGGATAACATGGGTAGGGGGGAGTAAAAGAAATATGGGACCTTTTTTAAAAAGCATGAAAAAAAAAAAATCAGTAAGTGATTATTTTATCTTTTCCAGACTTCCACAGAATACCACGCAGGTGTACCAACTTACTTCCTCTGGACTTTGACCACTGATCACTTCTAAAGCCTGACAATTCAAACAAAGAACTTCCAAAAGAAATAGCTTAACTGTGATCTGGAAAATTACCTTTGATTCAGTAACACTTCAAAATCACTCTTTAAAAAACCTGAACACCAAAACCAAGCACCATAATTTTTTGCCATGCAGTCACTAAAGAGTATCAGCACTGCAGTTATTTCTGTATAATCAATAGTTCCTAAAGCATTAATAATAATTATTACTGTATATGAGAGAAGTTCTGACCAGCTGCAATTCAAATATAATTTCTATGTCCTTTCCCTAAAAATAAATACAGACATTTTACATTTAGTCTCCTTTCTGCCTCTTCCCAGAACACCTACCCTTTAGGAACTCATCTCGGAGACAGTGCTACCATCATGCTCATGCTCTGGCAGCACCCCGATGGCAGAGGCTTTTTTTTTTTCCTGCTACCAGTTTCACTAGCCTGTTTATAAAGAATATAAAGTGTTCCCACCAGCCAGCACATGGTGGTGACACGCCCCTGCCTGCAGGAACTTGCAAGAGTCTAAATTAGCTGTGACGGTAAACAATGAGGAAAAGCAGGACTGCATAAAGAAACAATTATGGAACATTTATTGCCAACTGTCTGTAGTTTCCTTTATGTTCTACTTTGTGTCAGACTCAGACATCTGTTTAGATCAGAGGACAGAGTGATGGTGAGCATTAAAATTCACGCTTGACAGTTCATACATCCTCTCTCTTTTGCTTAGTACTTGTAGTCAAACTTGTTAGTCACTGATGCTTTGTCCTATCACTTCTCTCTGTGAGTCTCAGAGCTAGGAGAACACTTTTGCCGAATTCTGCTCCACATGCAGGGAAACAGACAGATGATGGTCAAGGCACCTACAAGAGCCTGTGAACTCCAGGCCTTCAGAGAGACATCTGATGGCAACCCCCAAGTACTGTCTTCTCCTGTCTTTGCCCTCCCATAAGGCTCTTCCGTTCCGAATTACAAATATCACAATGATCTGATTTCCATCAGCTGTAGAGAAGCAATCCCCTGCTTTCCATAGGTGCCACACAATTCTTCTCCCTGTTGCTGTTTTCCAGAGGAAAGCAAGATCACACATTCTGTCATCTATCACAGCAAGCTATCTCCACTATTTAATCTAGTCCCTTTTACAAAGTCCATATGTCTATGCATTTTGAAGTCCCACCTACTCAACTGATTACTTACACTTCTCCTAGGAGGTTCTGGATTATCTTAATTCTGCACACATTACAAGTTCCTTGTATTAATTCTATACATTAAAATGCTGTATATTTGTTGTGGTAGGCCTAAGCAGGCCAAAATAGGCTTGTACATGTCCTGGCTTGCCCAGGCATGTTTTTCTGCTCTCCCTC